>JAMZAV010000117.1:600000-838700 GCA_024449915.1 Sweltsa coloradensis
TTCTCTATCTCTGCATTTGCTATTAAACCCCGCCAAACTTGCGTATCACCTTATCACTCATACTCTACAGCGAGGTTCTAAGCTACCGAGAACCAACTCTGATGGGTAAATAGAACAAAAGCAAAAACAAAACATTGTAAAAAAAACTTTTTAATCTGCATTTGATACTTTCCACCCATTTAACTTTCCTGAATGTCTTGATAAAAGAAGAATCATCTTTGTTTCCCTACATTGTCAACTTGAACGAACGAAACTCATTGAATAACGAGCTGGAAAGCTGTTACTAATTCCAGCAGACTTGGCAACAATGTTCCACTTAGCTAAACAAGAAATGGATGATGTTGGATGAGAGACTATTACTTGTTTTCCGATTGTTCGTGAAGCGACGAGGGACCAGCTGCGGAATTGTTGATGCCTTGTCAGTTGAATCCCCAGTTCCTTCGGTTGATTAGCTAGAGCCTTCACTGACAGCTTTTCAGATGGATTGAGGTATTAATTTTGGAACAATTCCATACAATGTTAAAATAAGCTCTTATTTACGTTAAACAACGTCGTGAGGCAAACTTTTGTTCGTGCATATTGTTCATGCACAGTACTTAGTGGGCGTGTTAAATGTATCATGTGATAATTACTTAGCTATAAACACGGAAACTGTAACGTAGGGCTAGGTGGAAGAGCGAGAATGTGTGTGTGTTTTAGAAATAAAGTCAGTTATTATTATTATAGATGCCAGATAAAATTTTATTCGAAACTCTAAAGGTGGCTTTAGTCACACAAATAAGTACGCCGCCAGATTGGAAGAAAATTTAGATATAGTAAAAAATAAATTATGCTCATGCGAATTATGTATGATAACTGCACATTATAATCTTCTGTTGAATAAGTAAACCATTTCGATTATTATATGGAGGGGTGTTTGACTTAAAAGATAGCCCAGTGCGATTAACATGAGTGCACGCGCTGTTCGACAGTACGGAGTTGAGTCAACTGTTGGGTTATGGAGATGTGTGAAAACCTATTTCTTAGCTATAGAAATCGCATGAAGGTTTTGATATCGATATTTGATAATAGACTTAATTGTTCTATAGTACTTTGGACAGAAATTAAAAAGTGCCTATACCGGGGATCGAACCCGGGACCGGACAGGTGTAGACACTTTTTAATTTCTGTCTAAAGTACTTACATAACAGCCTCATAGTCGCCTGGTTAAACATAATATATATAATATTTAAAATAACATTAAACTATACTACACACCTGTTAAAATATTGTGACCCCAAAAGTGGGTTAAATTAAGTCATAATATCATGTTGTTTGAGAGGGTACTATTTAAACTCCATGATAATATAATAATATATAAAATGTTCTTAACTAAATAACAAAATATGCTTTCTTTACAATATTTAAATAATAAGTTCAAATATCGATATCGAATCCCCCCCCCCCCAAAAAAAAAAAATCGGTATTTTTTGCCCATCACTAGTGGCGAGATAATAACCGACGGTCTCACGTGTGAAACTGACCCTATCACGTCACTCAAGTGTCAAGTCTGTCCCAAGGGCATTTATTGATGAGATAAAGAGTTATCCAATTTTTCGAGTGTGCTGGAAGAAAAACGAATTTGGTTGGCGGTGAAATATAGATTGATAGCCTCCAGTGGCGTCGCGAGAATGAGGAGGGAAACTCGCGACGATAACAACAACAGCCAAGCAAATACGTGGACGTCACTCAAGTTCCAATCGCAAAGCAATATTTCACACAGTAATATTGAACTTTTATTTCAAAGGAGGTCTAGGGTATTATGAAATAACATATGATAAAATGGTTGAAATAACATTAGCTAATAATACGAACAAATTGATTGTATATATTGTAGATTATATTGCTTAACGTCTCATATTAATGGACTTTGGCTATTCTAGACGATAAGTGGAGATAGATGAGGATAGAGTATGAACAGAAGGGAGGAGGGGAAACCCGGTACCGGCACGTAGCCTACTCCTTTCGAAAAGTACCAAAGGGACCAACGGCTTATCGTCCCGTCCGAAAGGACGGTGTAGCCTTGACAGTTGTATAGGTTCCTTCACTAACCCGAACTGCCGAGCAGACGTCGAGGAGAACGAAGCCGTTACACTAGCTCTCGAATCCTCCATCTGCTCTAACCAGCGGTATACGTGAGTTTCAGGGCATAGCGGTCACCCACTCTACCCCTAACCACGTCCTATTCTGCTTAACTTCGGTGTTCGAGTGGGGCTTAACCGCTGGCTTACGATCAAATTACTAGGTTGTTCTGTGTAAAGAGTCCTTACTTCCAATCCAGAATGACCCGGGTTCGATTCCAGACGTGAGAAATTAAAGTCGAAGCACTCAATTTCGCCTCGTAGTAGCTCCCACCCCCCGCAGTTTTCTATGCCATATCTCATATGAGATTGAAATAAAATTCAAATAAAGGCAGTCCAGGTGCATCGAATCACTTTACAACGTGAATCTAGCGAGGTCTTAGATCTGTGAGTAATTGCAATATCGTCTCCGAATATTGAAACATTTGTCTTTAAGTTCAAATAAAATGATTCACATTCAAGGCGATCGACTTTCTCAGCGTCTTTAAAATGTTATTTTATTCTTTGCGCATGTTTCATCTCGAGTGGGTTTAGTTTCGTTATATAGTAATATAGTAATCGAACTGATAATGCGAATGTAGCAAAAATACATACATTAAAGGCAGAGTTTTTCAGACCACGCACGTCAGCGTGTTGCGTTGCAGCGTGGAACGCGAGTCCCCTACAACCCCCACCCCCTTCACGTACTAAAAAAACCTATATTTAAAAAAGATCTGCAAAATACTGTTTACCAGTTTTAGAAAAGTAGTCCTCTCTCCCTTCTAATTGAGCTCATGGAGTTCGAATATGAATGTCAAACCTGTATTACAGGGCCATAGTGTATAAACTGCAGTGAATTGTTTTATATTTATGTAAATAGGTACTATACTATTTTAGATACTTATTTAAAATCATTATACTCAGAATTGTATAATCCATGCTTGATTTGTTTGCATATTTCTATTTTAATTTTCATCTCTTTTTTATTCATTTACTTTGTAAGTTATTCTTAAATTTTGTTTAATTTAATTTATTATAATGGCACATTTTTTTCTTTTTCTTCTTCTTATTATTAGTGATAGTAGGACATCCAGCCTTGTACTTGTTTATTTGATTGTATTTTATCATGTATTTGGCTATGCTTTAATGTAACCATAAATTAATAAAATACAAAAAATGAGAGCTCGAACTGATAGGACACACACACAATCCTTGCAGGCTTCATTGAGAGGTTCTGAATAAATATGGATATAAAATTGAATACAATCAAAATGGTGGCTTTAATTCGAGAAAAATTTTGTATTTATGTCGAATGTTTTACCTATAACAATGAATAATCAAGAAGAAAAATATATTACAATATAGTTAGAGGTAATGCTCCTTTTATATTAATAATGACTGGATCATAACCCTGCCTTAATGATGTATATTCTCCATGGGAACGCAAGCGAACGAACTGCTGTTGTTTGCCTTATAGTCAATACACTTTCTTCCCCCCTTTTTCCCTCCTTGTTCCTTAATTTCTTTAGTATAAAATTAGATTATATCCCAATATTACTTTAGCAGCCGAGACTTCAAACTACTTATCTAATATGAATGCCGCATAATGTCACATTTGTTCAATGTTGTTGACGGGAATTTTAAAATCACTTCATCAACATTTCAGTGAACTGACTTACATGAAAACTCCATTAGTGCGTTCAAAAGTCACATTTTGTAGAATGAAACCCCCTTCATATTACCCTTTGTCTCGTTTGAAAAATATGGCCTATTCTATAAACATTTTGTATTCATACAAAAGCATTGCACGCTTAAAATATATTAATCAGCATTTGTAGGGGGCTATAAAAGCTTTTACATATAAAATCTGTGACGGAATTTCTTGTGGACAATATGACTCTTTAGAAAGTTTGGTAAAAAAGGATTTAATTTCGCCCGGAGTTATTGCATGGATACAAAACATCCAGCTAGCAGCTAGGCTATTGCTATTGCACAGGAATATCATTCTTCGTTGTATGTCGGTATTTCAATCAGACATACAACAAAAACCCGTGCATACTGTACTAGTTGTGTTTTCATGCATAAGTGTAAAAAGAATAATCAATTGTTTGCAAGAGACATTCACAGTATTGCATTCAAGAGAACATTTTGTCCTGAAGATAGTGGAGAAGTGACAAGAATAATACTAAACTCACATGCAGTACGGTTTGTTGTTTGTTTTTATTCATTTCTGCGTTGAAATAGTTGGAGCATTGTTATGGAGATGGAGTCAACCGCTGTAACAATAGCACTATCTGAGTGGGTAAGCTGCAAGGGAGAATAGGCACGAAGGTTTAACGTTGCAGTGTTACGTATTGTGTAGTTCGTGTTTTGTATAGAGAATCTATGATTTTCACAAACCGGCAGAGATGGTATTATGTTCGCTACATAAAACTGCTCACACTAAAACATTGTTTGTACGAAATAAAACGGGTGTAATGTTTCATAATTTCAGATATGGCCGTTCGTGCTGTCTTCTATCAGTTAAAATGAATAATAATTATAAATAGAGTCTATCTGCTAAGTCAAAGAACTGATGTTCAGTGTGAAGTGGGAACCAAGCAAAGACTTTTCTCCTAGACAAAATCGACGAGCGAACAATGACCAATCAGCGATCAGTAATAACTGGTTGGGCACGACTCATCCGCGGGCGACGCCAATTTCAACGTCTAACGCAAGACTACACTTTAAAAATGTTCCTAGTTGCTAGGACGGCTCCAAAGTCAACGTTCACACATTCTCAAGCCAACTATACTAGCTCCAACGAAAGAATGCAGGTGCTCTCGTCACTTGTGGTATAGTGGAGGAAGTATGAATGCGCAGCGAAAGGAATGTCACTTTTGTGTATGAAAGATAAATATGTTTTACCATCACAAGCAAAAATTATCTGTGCTTAATCACAGAGTTCCTTCGTGAGCTAGATCCACGCTGAGATAACGTGAATACAGTTGAAAAAGTTGTTATGTTGGGGAAACAATTTCGAGCCATCTGCATTCTTTCGTTGGAACCACTATATCGATAAACATCATCTGCCAGAAGCGGTTCCTCTACAGTAATCCGATTTAAAATTCTATTAGCTTAACGTTTATGAATAAGGTTTTGTTTCTCACCATCAGTTTCACGACTATTGTTTAGCAGATATAACTGTTTTTTGGATGGGCAACAGTTTGTTGAAACATCAGGGTAAACAGAGACAGCGACAACACTAGAGAGCGAGGGAGAACGTTCTCAACGTCATAATTATTGACTTTTTATACATGACACGCAGGCATTTCAGGGCATTCCAATGTTCAGACTTGTCGGTCTTACCACAGAATGTTATCCCGCGCCTCAATAAGTCGAACGAAATCCTTACCGTTATTGAATAAGAGGAGAGTATAATCCATTTATTTGTAGTAAATAGTAATACTTATGTAAGGGTAAACGCCAAATATGGCTAGCATAAAAGGATTATTTATTATGGTATCTTTTTATTATGAGTTGTCTTCAATTGGACACATAGGTTTTAGATTGGGGATAGCTAAATCCGTTAGCTGTGCACCTCTCCAGTTTATCTTGTAAGAGTGACATATCTAGGTGCCGTTAGGGCGCCGCAGCCAAGCCGCGGTGCGCTACACACTCAAGCACCTTATACACCAAGCCAGAGTTGGGGTGATTTCGAGGTGTTACCCAGCCGTCATGTAACGTGATGTGAACTTGAAAAACTATCACAATCGAGGGGATTTAGGTACCTGACAACACATGCCAAATTTTATTGGGGTACGATTATTCCTTCTTGGTGAAAAAATGGCTTGAAACATGCTCAAAATCACTTTAAGGATGTTAGCTACTGCTACTGCCTACTACTGCCTACTACTGCTAACATCTAATACGTCGGCCCGCGATTCTGACCAGACGGGTGGGGCTACAATGTTCATATTTTACATGGACATTAAGGTTATAGAATGATAGACTCTTTTGAAAAAAAAAGTTGAAAAAGTTTGTTGGAAGGCTTCCAAATAAAGGTTTTAAAATAAGCCTTAAACACTTGGCATATAATCAACAAGTAACCATAGTTACTTGACACTTGTTGACGGTATAAGCAGAGTTAGGCGGGAAAGTGCGATACGTAAACAAATGGCGGACATTTAAAAATTTTCTTCTTTGTGTGGAACGAGAAAAGGTGTCATTATACTCTCATAAAACAAATCAGAAACCGTCCCTGGCCTAGGCCCAGATGTAGAAAATTATTTATAATACAACAGTGTAGGTCTAAAGTTCCATTTGGCTATAGGACTAGTAAAATTCATACTTACATTACATGTTTGACAAGCCTAGCCAACCCTATGCCAGCACAACATTGTTTTGATATGAACTTGCTCAACTGTTTGTTTACATAATTGCAACAATCAAATCATTTCATACAACTTGTCTTTCGATTGGCCTGCGTTTATGAAGGCACTGCCATCTAGAATAAATATAGAACTTTTTCGAGCTTCTTTGCTATACGCAAATCTTTTTAAAGTGTTTGGATTTCGTGATACTCTTTCAACCATAGACATCCTATATGCTTTCAACTCACAACCCATGACGTTTTCCACGATACCGTTCAAGAATACCAATTCCTTCGAAAACGAAAACGACTTCGTTTTCAAATTGCGTTTTCAACTCATCTCCCACGAACTCAAGAATTGGGGTCCAGTCCTTATACCGTCGTTATACCATGGTTATACCACCTATACCCAGGATGTACATGAATCCGGGTCTAGATATTTTACATCCTATATTGTTACTGCTAATACCATAGAATTTAAATCAACTTTGATAAAAATATTATATTTTAGCAAATAATTTTGTAATGGAACTTGAAAAAGTAATGAGATCACACACATAACAAAAACTTGTAGAAATACAGCCAAACCTTACACACTCAAAAGGAATGAGATCTAAAAAAAGGGCCAAGCTCATCTACCCTTCCACATAAACGTACAGTGTCCCATAACAGCATCCTCGAAAAGCTTGGCAAAATAGAATTTGCATGTTTACGTTTAAATTAATTACAAAAAAGAACTTTGATAAACTATTACGTTAAATTAATAATCGCAAATTCTATTTTGCCAAGCTTTTCGAGGATGCTGTTATGGGACACTGTACGTTTATGTGGAAGGGTAGATGAGCTTGGCCCTTTTTTTAGATCTCATTCCTTTTGAGTGTGTAAGGTTTGGCTGTATTTCTACAAGTTTTTGTTATGTGTGTGATTAACATCTGACAGACGAGGTAAACAATTATGTTGTTGGCCCTTGCGCTTACGAGAAAGAGAGAGATGAGAGAGAGAGAGATTGGTTGATGATTGATTGCCAAAAGGTGTTTATTTTGAGCGGTTTCAAATAAATACCATTGGCGGCTCATCTTTCACCGAACCTTTCAAAATATTATTTTTGTTAGTCCAACAAACAATAATGATCATATTATGCAGCAATTAAAAACAAATACTACTATACATGCTAATTAAAAGTAAAGCTGCAACAATATAGATCCATCCATAGAGTGATAAGAGAGAGTGAGCGGGGGTGTGTTTCTGAGCGGAGCCAATCAACCGAGTTTGTTGCTAAACGCTCATGTTGACACGCAAATTAAGTGTTAAGATAGATTAAAATATGGCTATGTTTATTTAATACCACATTAACAGAGGCAGATATTTGTAGTGAAATAAAAGGCAGTTGTCGATTTTGTAATGTACAAAACCGGTTCATTTGAAGTGAAAATAATGAAAAATTTATTTAAAAGTGGTGTACATATTTTCTCCCCTGATTTAAATTTGGGACTGGAGAACTGTAAAGGATTAGCAGGTTACAATTAAAAAAGAAGTTACAAAATACCGTATTTGTTAAAGTTTTGCACGAAGTGTTGAATTGTCGGAAAAATTTATTCATTATTTTCGTTTTCAGACGTTTTTTTTTATTGCACAATATATTTTACAACATTCAGAAAAACATAATAAATGATAAATATTAAAGCGGCAGCTTGAAATGTAGAGATTCATATAACACCCACCAAATGAATTGGACCCATACTTAAAAATTGTATACACAATGTTACAATCGATTTAACATACTAATCTGAAAAATTTTACTATTTGGTCAAATTTTCACTTAAAAAACTGTATAGGGCTTTACATATTGTGACACAAATATCACAATCCTGAAATAATAAAAGCGAAGTTATACATAAAAAGTTCACCAACATGACTTTCTAAAATTTAAAAATGGCACACATAAGGACACCAATAATGGTACTAGTATAATATACACTACTTTTGGAATATAGGGCCTACAATACAAATTGTACACAATGCTTAAAATATGTCGAATAATTGAACTGCCATGATTCAACTAGGATGATAGCTGAAGCCGTGCATAAGTTTGAAAAGTGATGTTGACGAGAGCGGAATCGATAAAACTAGTGAAACCCAGAAGTCTCCACAAGAAATAACTTGAATGTTGGGACGAGCGTCTGCGGTTAAAAGCGCATAAAATATTTGATGAATGTATAGCAGAGTTGAAAAAACTGCCGAGCAAAAATGTTAGAAATCGTAGATAAATATGCCGTCAAGTAAAGTGAAATTAAGCCTGGCCTCTCATGCCGGGCCCTGCTACGGACCTCGGAGACATATATGGCCCTGGAGCGCGCGGGTCAAGGTAAACATATTTTCACCAGAGCTCTTTCATTTATCAAGTCAAACTTTAAAATGCTAACTCGAAAATACGTGATGGTAGTGATTTGATGCGTATCGATTGACGAGTTTTCCCGCAACCTCGGGTTGACTGAAATATTGGGGCCGTGTATGTGGGCGGGGTGGGATCCCACACATTTCTGCAGCTGTCGGAGAGACATACGAAGCGGCGATGGAAGGGCGGTGACATTATCTTTTAAATAAAAGCAGTGGTTGGCCGGTAATGAAGACGCCAAATGAGTCTTTTATAGAGCAAGTGTATACGCATTATTAAATAAATAATAAATAAATAAATTCGTATTTGGAGTCTACCCACCCAGTCATATAAATTTGAATTTGATAATTTTGTCTTATCGGTCTGTAACTTTAAAATCAATCATGAACATATTTTCGTGCACTCAAAAAAAATGAGCAGTGATTATTCGTAAAACACTGTATGATGCATAATACGCACCATAAGAAAATAGTAAAATATTTAGATTACATTTTGTTGTTATTCTCGTTTTATTTCCAACCTTTCTTGAAATGCAATAATGTCAAAGAAATTTCTTTACAATTTCAGTATATTATTTACTACAATTCAGAAATTAAAAAAGTCCGCCCCAACCGGGAATCGTACCACGGATCTCCCGCATTCCAGACAGGCGTCTTAACCACTAGACCATCAGGACGGGTACATTTTAAGCTCTGAATTGTAGTTGCATTATACATCTGAATGGATGGAACAGTATTGCAACGAATATCTGCTGCCTTTGAACTGACCACCAAACATTAATTATAATGTCATTACCTTTACGCAGGTATGAGCGAGGGTTTATTTCTCGATTTGTTTAGTCGGGAAACACTCCCGTAGGTGTTATTGATATTATTTACTACAATTCTGAATTGGTGTAATTGGTGTAGGTGTAATTATTATTTACTACAATTCAGAATTGTTGTAAATAATATCAATTACACCTACGGGAGTGTTTCCCGACTAAACAAATCGAGAAATTTCAGTATAGTTGAGATTGTGATTCAATACTCGATACGAATTTTCATTTTTGGTAATACGACGGCTTTCTTATTGAAATAATCTTATCTTGAATACGTTAACCATGAACACATTGAAACTAATTTTACTGATATAGGAAATCTATACTCGTTAAAGCATCACACATGCACCTGCATGCCTTATGATATCTTATGTCATCACATATGTAATATAACCCGACTTGCAAAATGAAATGAATCATTCTATCTCGAGCCATGGTGAAGAGCGCCCTATAAAGCGTTCACAATCCGGCGATATTATTCTCGCGCTCCGCGAGTGTTTTGATATGATCCGACTTGGTTGCAAGAAGTCAGCAGTCTTTTTATTACCTTCAGATAAGTATTGAATTCAACCCGACTGAGCAGAAGACAAAAACAGCGAATTAAAACAAAACCACGGTGACTGTTGGAAGCCCGCGAGATGGAAAAACTTCCTCAAGGACACGAGATAAGGGTAAAGCAGAGCTAGAATGAAAAGAGTTCTGCAAAATATAACTGTGATATTCTAGCCCAAGTGCTCACATCATAACAACATATTATGATGGATTGTTTAATTTGTTTTTAGGGCGGTTCGCGTTGGTTGGAATAAAGTTTTTCTCATCACAAGTACACTACGTTTTTCAAAGTTTGTATAATTGCTTTTTGTAAACAAAAAAAATACAAAACTACAGATAACGATTTCTGAGTTTAAATAATCCACATTTTATTGTTTTTAGTAAGAATCGTCTATCCAACATTTTCCCTCTTTCTAAGCTGATTCTTTATTGCACGTATAACTTTAAAATTTGATTTATTTTTGGTTAATTTCAATGAAATTAACTCACTTAAGAATAATTTCAATAAACATTTTAATACATTTGAAGAACTATAAATATTTTAGACCTTAAAAATAAAAACATGGCAGTGTCAATCGGTTTGATCCTTCTCTAAAGAGCATGCTGTATCATCCCTAGCTAAATTATAAAGCGTATAGTCTAACACTGGCTGATTCGACTAATGTCAAGAAATTAAGCAAGTATGTATAGGTAACTAAGTTACACAGTACTTAATAAAGATAATATGTAAGTACATAAATAAGCTAGTATGTACATAGGAAAGTAGGTACATGATTGAGTTAGATGAGAGAACAAGTTCAGAGAGATTGAGTGTGTGAGAGATTGAGTGTGTGAGAGATTGAGTGTGTTTGCTGCTTCTTGTAGAGATTTTGGAAATACATTACAACTACTGCAATACAAGATTTACTACAGTTCTTATCACAAACATTAAGTTATCTAATGTCCTGCACCGTGATATACAGTTAACACGAAAGAGTGTAACATGCTCCGATTTATTTCAAAAGAACAGGTTGTGATCGAACCACGCATATTTGTTACGCTCCTAAATCCTAATGACGACGTGACCAGTGACCACGCCTGAATGCCATGGTTTCTACGCACACACATAACAACACAGTCAAACTGAAGACCTGTTGCATGTAATCTGGAGACTGGCTGAAGAACGTTATCTTTTATAATACCAAATATTGGTCAGCTAGCCGACCAAGCTTTTTACTTTTTACCCTTTTTACTTTTTACTTCAGTGGATTTCATTGAGATAGATTGATTGATGGCATTGAGTTGAGGTAAATTTTTATCGTGATCTCTATAAAGGAAGTTAAGCAAGCTCGGGCGTTGTAAATAGTTTGCGACTATATTGCTAATTATATGGAATATAAAGGATATATTAGGAGATATCGTTTTAATATATCAATATCAAATCCTATATTCATTTGAGTAACTCGTCGTGGTCCAGTGGTTAGTCTATGCTACCAATAGAAAATACCCTGGGTTCGAATCCAGCTCAAGGGCGAAGATTTGTAACTTCTAATATAGAATAAATCTATAAATAAATAAATAAATTTTATTTAGAGTCTACCCACTCAGTTATATAACTGATTTTCAGAGGCGAACTACAAAGCTATATAACTGATTTTCAGTGGGGGACTTTAAATCAAAGCGACCAAGCCAACCCTGCAGGCCCCGACGCAATCGACGAGTGAGCGATAACCAACCAAAGATCGATATTTTTAATAGGAAATATAGCAATCAGTGGTATGGACAGTGCGAACACTACTACGATTCTTGGGTTGGGAATGTTTAACTTTAAATGTTGATTTTGGAGCCGTCCTACCAACGCGGCACATTATAATTCTAAAGTTGGTCCTCCTAACTAGCCTATAGTTTGATTTATGTTTCGCTCGCGGGTAGAACCGTGTCCAGCGATTTGGTCAGTAGTTTCTATATTTAAAATGCCGGTCAAAGTTGGCCATTCTTCGCTCGTCGATGGCGTCGGCGCCGACAGGGTTAGCTTGGTCAGTCTTAAAAATCAAAGTCTCCCTCTGAAAATCAGTTAACTGATAAGTATGAATGAGTATGAATATAAGACAACGAATATTTGTCACCTTTATATCAACATGCATCCGCCACACTGTGAAACGAATATTAAGAACAATTTAAGGTAAACACAAAAATCACTGTTACTAAAACAATCAGTCTCTGAGAGTAACGTAAAAAATACAATGGGTAAAACAAACTTATAGATCGACGAGAAAGTTGGTAAATTTTCACCGAGGTGAACCAGTTAACGGGTGCAATGCATGCCCCTCTTCACGTGAACTAGGTATGTTGCGGGTAGGACAATTGTATAAACATTTCCGATGGTTCTTTAAGAGAACTCATCCCATTGCATTCAAATTAACGACTGAGTAAAACCTCGGGAAAAACTTCAGTCAGGATTGCCGGTCACGACGGGATACGAGCCCGGGACCGAAACAGATTCGTCGTGCGTTTAGCGCTCGAGCCAACTCAATATTAGTCTCTGCTGTCACATAATGTCGTTATATTTAGCTTCAGTTCCAATATGTCGAACTTAGTTCTGTCTTCTGTATGCTTGTACGATGTTGCGTATTCCTCTGCTGTGAGGAGATTATGCTACGTGGGCTGTTGTTTACACACAAAACGGCCTAGCTACTATAGCTACAACGGTAGCGGGATATTAATATTCACCGATAAAAACTGAAATGTTATACAGCTTGTCACCCTCGTGCGTAGTTTCAGAAATAAGCTGCATTGTATCAACTTCAAGCGCGTTTTTAAACATCGAGATTAAAGCGGTTTTCGTGGAACTTTGCATTGAATATTCGTCGACACGTTCTGCGTATAGTCTATACATAAGAGGTGAGCTCAATTTATTAAAACTACGTTGATTAATGGCTCTGAGGTTTTCAGAATGTGTACCCGGCAGTATTTTAATTTGAACAGGCTAGAAGTTCAACAAATAGGTTTTTAAGTTGAGCAAGCACTTACGAATTTGAAGATTAAGAACACGATTGATATATCTTTACTGATAATTTAATGGAAAATTATTTATTTAAAGAATTTTTTTGAATTACTACAGAATTTGTGTAATTAATAATATATACTATTATTTATAATACACGGGAAGTAGCGTTAGCAATTTGTTTCGCTGTTTCAAGAAAAAGAAAAAAAAAATTATTTCATAAAACCGACAAATCAATATTTGAACAAAACCAACCTGCTGCTGCTGTTTCTTTTTGGTTTTTAAAGGAATACACGGCCTAGAATGCTTGCGAAAGCAGCATGCCAACAGGGGGTCTTAACTCTGGAAATAGGGGGCGCTGGCAGCAGCCCTTATAGCTTCTCAATGTCAGTGTTACAGCGTGGAGAGATTTCCTAAGCGCTGTAATCAATCATTCTCACGACACGCCACCGGAAAACTGTTGAATCGCCCTCTGAAAGTTATTACTTCCATCCATCGTTCCACTCAATACAGATCGTGGTAAGATGTTTTGATGCTCAAAATGCGAGAATAATTTATAAACAATTTCGTTTTATTATTATGTTTCAATTTCCTGCTTTTCTAAACGCTTTTGTAATTTATTTGGTCGCATAGAGCAGGGGTAAAACCAATTTCCGTTCGGAAGGGTTCGTTTTAGAGAGCGCGAACAAAATAGTGCACCGTAGTTCACAGTCCGATTTGCTCCACTCCAAATAAGCTAACGTTTGTTTGTGTTAGTCGGCGTTTTTAGAAGCTTCTCTCATACAGATAGCTTTTAGGGATAAATATTTCATTTCCAAGAATCCTTTGTTTCGGATAAACATAAAATATTGTTATGTCGCACATGATCAATAATATTATTAGTACAATAAACCAATATCTGACCCTTTTTAACCATCAAGTCGGGTAGGGGTGGGAGTGTCCACAACATTCTAAATCCCCGAGGTTATATCGGGCTAGCCATGCCTGGCGCTTCCCCCACTCTGTCAGTGAAAACTTTCCAATCGGAATGAAAAAACATAAATTAGGAGAATTTGGTTTATTTGTCTACTGCCCACCCTAGCCGCTGGCGAAGAATAATGTAAACAGCAAGTTAAATAAAAATAATTGTAGACCGAAGAGAAAATTAAAATTTGGACCACGGTTGAACTCGGAAAAGAAAATGTTATAAAATCTCGATTTAATTATAGCTATTTCGTTTCCAAATATTGAGAGATCATAATAACATACTCTTTAAAAAATCAAATATATAGGTGCCCGTTAGGGCGCCGCAGCCAAGCCGCGGTGCGCTACACACTCAAGCACCTTATACACCAAGCAGAGTTGGGGTGATTTCGAGGTGTTACCCAGCCGTCATGTAACGTGATGTGAACTTGAAAACTATCACAATCGAGGGGATTTAGGTACCTGACAACACATGCCAAATTTTATTGGGGTACGATTATTCCTTCTTGGTGAAAAAATGGCTTGAAACATGCTCAAAATCACTTTAAGGATGTTAGCTACTGCCTACTACTGCCTACTACTGCCTACTACTGCTAACATCTAATACGTCGGCCCGCGATTCTGACCAGACGGGTGGGACTACAATGTTCATATTTTACATGGACATTAAGGTTATAGAAATATAGTCTCTTTTGAAAAAAAAAGTTGAAAAAGTTTGTTGGAAGGCTTCCAAATAAAGGTTTTAAAATAAGCCTTAAACACTTGGCATACAATCAACAAGTAACCATAGTTACTTGACACTTGTTGACGGTATAAGCAGAGTTAGGCGGGAAAGTGCGATACGTAAACAAATAGCGGACATTTAAAATTTTTCTTCTTTGTGTGGAACGAGAAAAGGTGTCATTATACTCTCATAACACAAATCAGAAACCGTCCCTGGCCTAGGCCCAGATGTGGAAAATTATTTATAATGCAAAAGTGTAGGTCTAAAGTTCCATTTGGCTATAGGACTAGTAAAATTCATACTTACATTACATGTTTGACAAGCCTAGCCAACCCTATGCCAGCACAACTGTTCTGATATGAACTTGCTCATCTGTTTGTTTACATAATTGCAACAATCAAATCATTTCATACAACTTGTCTTTCGATTGGCCCGCGTTTATGAAGGCACTGCCATCTAGAATAAATATAGAACTTTTTCGAGCTCTTTGCTATACGCAAATCTTTTTAAAGTGTTTGGATTTCGTGATACTCTTTCAACTTTAATATCAATGCTTTCAACTCACAACCCATGACGTTTTCCACGATACCGTTCAAGAATACCAATTCCTTCGAAAACGAAAACGACTTCGTTTTCAAATTGCGTTTTCAACTCATCTCCCACGAACTCAAGAATTGGGGTCCAGTCCTTATACCGTCGTTATACCATGGTTATACCACCTATACCCAGGATGTACATGAATCCGGGTCTAGATATTTTACATCCTATATTGTTACTGCTAATACCATAGAATTTAAATCAACTTTGATAAAAATATTATATTTTAGCAAATAATTTTGTAATGGAACTTGAAAAAGTAATGAGATCACACACATAACAAAAACTTGTAGAAATACAGCCAAACCTTACACACTCAAAAGGAATGAGATCTAAAAAAAGGGCCAAGCTCATCTACCCTTCCACATAAACGTACAGTGTCCCATAACAGCATCCTCGAAAAGCTTGGCCAAATAGAATTTGCATGTTATTACGTTTAAATTAATTAGAAAAAAAGAACTTGGATAAACTATTACGTTAAATTAATAATCGCAAATTCTATTTTGCCAAGCTTTTCGAGGATGCTGTTATGGGACACTGTACGTTTATGTGGAAGGGTAGATGAGCTTGGCCCTTTTTTTAGATCTCATTCCTTTTGAGTGTGTAAGGTTTGGCTGTATTTCTACAAGTTTTTGTTATGTGTGTGTATGGGATTTACAGACAAATCTTTTATATTATTTAGTTGATAATTCGACGTCGCACTTTTGTTTTGCATTGTGATATGAAGAAATTGTTTTTATCAATTTCCTTTGTAAACTAAAAAGTTTCAAATCTCAATATATTTTGAATAATAAACAGAATTATAGTTGGGTGTAGATGGATAATTGATTAGGAGGGCGTCGCTGAGGCGAGTTTAAGCGCTCATCTCTCTGGCTTTCCCGGGTAGGCGTTTAATAACATTAACAATTTTGCAACGTTATAAAGGAAACTTTTGAATTCATTATACACAATCCTTTAATATAACATGTATTTCGTATACAAATTCATAAAATCACCGTAATTTGAGATTTTTGTGAAATAGGGGAGTTAAAAAATCTAATTTTCGTATTGGATCTCAACGTTTAAATCAACCCGAAGTTGCAGGTTTATTCTGTAAGCCTTAAGTTAAATGGTTAAATAAATGAATTATTTGCTACCAATAGACATACATATAACATTTCTTTGTTAACGTCACTGAAAAATATGATAAAATTGTATTAGTAACCGTTCAGCTGGAATGCTTTGAAACTTTAGCGTATGCACTGCGAAAACCTTATCGACTTTTATCAGAGACAAGCCATATTGCATAAGTTCAAATCATTTTTATGTATTCCACGTCTAATATCTAAATTTCAAAAATTAAAAATGTCTAATGTAATGTCTAATGTCTAAACAGCATATTGTTGAAAGAGTTACAAGGTTTGTGCCTGCGACATATGCACTATATATCGAAATGCTGAATTTGATAAGGATGATGAGAATTGAGACGATATTATAATCCAGTAACCCTCCAGAGATTATTTCGCCTGGAAAATTACAATTGTGATAGATAATTTGAATATTAGGAATGATTCGATGCTGAATACTACCGGCTTAGTGCGTATTATAAAACATGATTATGTTATTCCATTACGTTCAAGAATGCGCAGTCAATTGCCTAATCTCCCTTGTGGTTTAGGGTGAAGCTAACGCTGGTTTCAGACAAGTGTGTAGAATGTCGATGCCGAATTCTTTTTCCGTTCAATAATCTACGACACTCCTCCTTTAGTATCAGTGATACTGACCGTATCTGTCTGACGAATTCACTTTAGTATTTACAATTGAAATGTGGTTATGTTAACGTCCAAGAGCTCAAAAAGTATTTTACAATTAGCCATACGCCATACGTTATGAGGTATACAATTATAACTGTATGACATTGCAAATAACAAGCCTTACCCGTTTCTAGTTGAATCTTTGAACTATTACGTGCCATCGTGGGATCCACGAATTCACAAACTGTTTTCTCGTCCTTCCAGACGCATTGATGTAAACAAGTATTCTTGTTTGATGAAGTTGCAGATGCCGTTGACCTACCTATAGATTGGCACAATGCTGATATAAATCACTCCCGCACTCAAGTTAAGAAATAACTTATAATCGTACTTCAGATATGTCTTCACTCAATCACGAATGTGCTTTTTTTACATTCACACATCATTCACTCACACAATCACAGCACACACATACATTCGTAATTACATCATGTTATATTATTATATTTCTGTTGATTAATAAATAAATAATAAATTTTATTTAGAGTCTACCCACTCAGTTATATAACTGATTTCAGTGGGGACTTTAAATCAAAGCGACCAAGCCACCCTGCAGCCCCGACGCAATCGACGATGTGAGCGATAACCAACCAAGATCGATATTTTAATAGGAATATAGCAATCAGTGGTATGGACAGTGCGAACACCCGCGAATCAACGCCAGAATCAACAAGGCGATTCAGAACAACTCTGAAATTTATTAGGCTTCGTTGTAGGACGGCTCCAAAGTCACCGTTTACAAACTCTAAGACAAGAACTGATGGACTGAAGTCCAAATCAGAAGTTAAAAACTCTGACTTAGCGGGAATCGAACCTGGACTTCTGCATTGGAAGCAGGTACGCTAACCACAAGACAACGAGCACACATGCCTGTTCTTCTATTATTGAAAATTTTCCGTCAATATCATATTATTCATCATAATATGTTTGAACACCATCATTTATATAATACTTTATTTATATACCTATCATTGCCTATATTTGTACCATGTGTAAATCGAAATAGGTGTTCTAAATTTAAATAAAAATTATGTAATTGTTTAATATTCTTACGTATTGTGTTTTATAGTTATAATGATAATTAATATGGTAAATTACACTTATTAGCGTATGTGCTGTTACAATAACGTGACCGTAGAACACATATTTATACAATACAAATACAAGATTATACAAAATATAAAGTTATTACAACATTAACAACATAACATTCGCCAATGAAACAATTATTATATTATTGCTAAAACATAAATAACACAAATACACATTGCTCTTCTCTGTACACCTAGGCGTCGACGCATTCGTCAAAATAACTTACAAAACTAATCTAATCTACGAAAAATAGACAACAAACAAGGCTGTACTGCAAGGAATCATATGGGTTGACACAGGTACTTGGAACTTGTCGAACCCGAAATTACTGAGGTGAAATTACGTATTTTTAGGAAATCTTTACAAACTTGGATGTAAGTTATATAAAAGAAAAAGTAGAAAACAAATATGTTACATGAGTTAGTAAAAGTTGGCACAAATTAAAAAAAAAAGATCTAAGGTGAAAGCAAATAAAGTTCGTTCTTTCTTTGAAAGAAAATCGCAGACAATTTCATTTAGAAAACTTATAACATCTCATCCAAGCAATCGACTATACTTTGTTCGAAAACCCTCTGACCCCATCCACCAATTTGTTCAACCTCTTGTCGATGTCTTCAAGATGATTCAATTCCTTCCATCCGGTCGAGTAGGCAATTCGATTGTTATTGTTTGCGATTAATTGAAGAGATTAAAAGCAATCACTTTCCACACCATTCTCCCCGCGACCTCTCCAGTCCCTAGCGTCGAGTGTTCGACCAACGTGATCATGCCGCCGGACGATGTCGACAGCAAAATCAACACGAACTTCTGCCTCATACTTAACGTCAAGTTATTACCACCTAACTTTGAAAGCCCTTCCAATACGGACGTGAAAAAGCAAAGGCGAATGTTTAGCAAATATTGCGGGTAAATAATACTTACATCAAGTGGACTTAAGTGGCAAATTATTGACAGAACTAATGTATGTTTAATATTTGTGCTTAATATTATATAAATAACACTCACCAATAAACTGTTTCTTCTTCATAAAAACACAACAGTTTGAACATACAAATGAACACAAACACATAATAAATCATAACCAGATCACGAAATTATTAAAATGTGAATTTATATACAAGAAGTATAGCCAACGTTGTAAGGTAAAAAGTTCACTATGTCAATACGATACGATACAAATGTTTTTGCGACTAGAGGTCAGGAAGACAGTGCTAGTGTCAACAAAAATGGATATATTTTGAAATACGAGATAAAATTTTAAATTTGTATTCTTCAATAAATCTGTTGATTCAGAAGCTTCACTCCGAATATTGAGTTATATCGTACCCGTTCTGTGCAAGTGATCATTGCAGGAGAACTGCTCAAATCGATCTAAACTCGTGATCCTTGAAATCGTTTTCTCTGGACTTGTACCCCAACTAAACTATCCACAGTGTACGGCTAGCTGCAACAATGTGTACGTATGCATAATTCTTATCATATTAGCGATAAATAAAAACATAAAATAATATTTTGTGGTAGAAATTGTCCTTATAATTAGCCGATAATGTGAACAAAACCCAGAACATAAGGCTAGCATAATGAAAGTGAATGGGCGAACGGATCAATTAAATTGTGAGTATTTTAAGACGTGTACAGTATACGTCTATGACTATTATGTGAAATAAATAAATAAATTGTATTTAGAGTCTACCCACTCAGTTATATAACTGATTTTCAGTGGGGGACAATAAATCAAAGCGACCAAGCCAACCCTGTAGGCCCTGACGCAATCGAAAAGTGAGCGATAACCAACCACTATATGCCCAACTATAAAATATAACCAACATAATATGCATTAAGTTAATGTGTCTGGACAAAGTATTATGAAATGCTGGATTTGATATCAATTTGTGGAATAGTGGCGATATTTAAAATTTGCTCTTATTTACAGATACCACTCTTAAGATGCAGAACACCCGAGGACTTCCATATCTCACCCTATAGCAAGTAGGGAACTTCAGTGGTCATCTTGCCGAATACTTCCGACTGAACTGATCCGCGCACATAAAAATGACCTACCAGAAAACTGTGAGAAAATTGGCTTCCCAACGACCGATTTTTGTCTCTCCACACAATATCAATAGGATACAAACTAACCGTCTAAAAACTAATTATAAGACCTGGTATTACGTATGCGTGTTCTAGCTGGTCTGAAGTTCCTCTTATCAACCTTGCCAACCTACCGACACTGGAAAACAAGGCACTACGTTTCATCTCCAACTCACCGAGAGGAACGCCAATACACGTCATCTTTCAAGAGAACATAGGAATCGACTGAATGCCGGAACATCTTTGCGCTATCTTCAGGCGATTGTACAACTGGATTTCTTGCCACTCCCAAACGACAAACACAGCCGCCCCCTCGCTGCCTACAGAACGCCGTAATCCACTTGAAAAGAGGGAGACCACCCCTTGACGTGAATGGACTCAAGTTGCCACCAAGAAAGAGACGGGAAGCGGAGGACTAGTTACCGATGGTAGACTCCTTGGTGCCTTTCCCCAAAATAAACCCCTATCTCTGACCCCAGGCTATCTGGGACACCCCGACCACGAGTTGTTGACCAATGAGTAGCCTATGCAGTAGATAAAAATTAAATATATTATGTATAGCTCGCAAACGAATACTTCGTATACTTAGTACGCGCAATTTACATTAAACCGGAAACCCCTTGTCAGTTTCTTTCTGAAACAGCAACTGTATTAAAATGTAAAAAATACAGAAGCTACTTTTCTAAACTAGCGAATCCACAAAAACTCCCTTGAAAGTTAATAGAATTGAATAGAAGCTAGACGTTTAGAAGTTTTTACTATCAAAGCTATTTTCTTTTAAAATAAAAAAACAACAGATAATGGATAATTGATGGGAAGTAATGCACAGCTGCTTTTATTCTCAGATATGCAAAATAGAACATTTTCTTAAGAGACGCCTAACGCTATTCGAAAAAAAAAAACACGACCCGTCACTAGCATCTAGCAACAGTTTTTCGTCGACTTCAGACGCCATTAGCACTCGCCTCACGCTTACACTTGCTATTTCAACCGCATTACGAAAGTAGAATGTTTGTGAGGCAGTTTTATTTATAAAATAGGTACTTATTTTTTTTCCCAAAAACTCTCCCATTAAGGCCGATAAAAATTTGCTTAATCGGGAAAAAAACATAAAAATTATTCTTCTACGGACAATTTGTCCCATAAGAAAGAAGGGTATTATCGTGCACTGCATGCTTTTTGAGTGTTTGTTACAAAGTACAAGGAGTATCGAGCAGAAAAAAAAATTGGTGAACGACTGAGGATTGGATTTATCTTTGGGGTTTTTGCACCCTTTGATTTGCAACCCTTTAAATTTAAATTGGCTATAAAAGGAAAATACGGGGAAATGGGGTTAATTTGCGCGCGAATTTTTTTACATAAAAAATCATTTTTGCAGCTCGAAAAAAGAAATTTTCATAAATAATGAAATTTACATTTTTAATGTAGATTTGTTTAAAATTTTTACTGTACGATCCCAGGATTTTTCGAATCGTTAAAAAAAAAATTTTTTGTACGTCAAGTGGTTTTTGGGTTTAATTGGCAAACGTTTTTATTGTTTGTTATTCTGTGTTGCAAGACAACAGCTTTGGCGGCAGAGGACGAATAAAAGTTTGTTATTATAACTATTAAAAAATGAGTGAATTTATATTTAATATCCATTTAAGAATTCGATGGGCTGCTCTACTGTGAATAATCCATCGTATTCAGTAAATCATAGTAATCTCATCATCATCAAATTATAATCTAGTATTTGTGCCAATTCCCGGGGATACACGGAATAACTTGCCGGTAATTCCCTCCCCTGCCCCACCATATTGCCTCATAATACCCGCTACCAGTTAAAAGTTTCAAAGCCCTGATATTTGTTATAACATTTTAAAAATAAATTCTCGTTGTAATCTTAAAGATATAACACACACAATATTAAGGGGTGCACCTTGATAAACTTAATTTTAATCTCAAAATCAATTTGAAGTATTTATTTATCATTAATATTTACTGTCCATAATTTAATTTGTACTCATTTTAATAATCTTGAAAAATATGATTGATATTAAGGAAGAATGCATTTAACTTGTGATAAAAGTATGCACCTGCGACTCCAGTATTATTTAAAAAAGAAGAGTGGAAGCATATTTTAAAGGAGTATTCACCCTCTAAACTCAAAAAATATATTTGATTTAGGCCAACTAGTTATGAATTGAGAAATTAACAGAAAAAAAAATATTGGGACCCCCATGACCCCCCAAAAAATTGTCAAACATGGGGACGATCTTTATGCCCCGTGACCTTGGAGAATTTTGATCCCAAAAAATATTGGCCATTATTGACGTACTCGGCAGCCTTTTCTGTAAATCCTCGATATTCTGTTTTGTAATTTTGGCAAGTGGTTCGTTCAAAATATGCTGATCATCAAGAAGGGGTGTGATTTTGGAATGCATGTTTTTGAGTGTTTGAGATTATTTGCGCACAGTATCAAGACACGATGATATAAATGGCTATCTTAGATTGGTATGATGCTCTAGTATATATGTGGGACAAAAAAAAAAAAAAAAAAAAAAAAAAAGCAAAAAATCCCAAAACGCTCATTTTCTCAAATTTTTGGATCCAAAAAATTGAAAAATTCCTCAAATTTTTGGATCCAAAAAATTGAAAAATTCGTGTAAAATCACAGTTACAATGATGTCATTTTTAAATGGTGATTTTAGTGTAGTATTATGCTATGGATTATGTGGTCAAAGATATTTTTTGGGGTAATAACCCCTTTAAGGAATTCGTAGAAATATTCAATATGGTACTCATGTTTGAGGGGAATAATTTACGAAGAAATGTGATTTGATAGAAGAAAGTATCGCCTCTACCTGACTGATTGGATACAATGGCTGGCGAGTTGTTGAGAGTAGTGAACCAATACATATAATATATACGTTTTTCTTTTTTAATGTTTTTTTTTCTTCTTTCTTTGTCTTTTTCTTTTGTTTTTTTTTCCTTTCTTTTCTTTTCATTCTACACCCTTTTTTATATTTGATTCATTCATTAAATGCATATAATATATTTTTTTATTTGTTACCAAAATTGTTGTGTTTAAATGCATTGTTGTTGTAATGCTACTATTTCAAATATTTACGAAAATGTAGTTTATTGTTGTTTCTGCATCTATATAATTAGATTTATTTAGTTGTCCTCCTTTGTAAATCAGTTTTTATAACTGAATAGGATAGACGTTAAATAAATAAATAAATAAATATGAAGCATTCTGAAGAAATAGTAGAAAGAACAGTTACTGTGAAATATAGAATTCTACGAAAGAGCTTCTGTTGGCAGAAATTTGAATTCTGAGAATTCGAAACATTTATGAGGATTCGCGATGCTACTATAATATCTCTAACAATGTCAAGCGTGTTATTCGTGGTTGCAGGTTTTGATTTCAGCATTATACTAAATTGATTGAATTTTCAACAAGAAATGTTATAGCATTTTCATAATGACATAATGACGGAATAAGTTTTTATATAGCATTTTCATAATTACATAATGACGGAATAAGTTTTTAAAGAAGGGCAATTTATTTCAGGCTGGTGTAAATATATTTTAAAGCTCCGTGAAAGCGGTTTAATTATTTAATAAATTTCGTTTTATACGTTGTATATTTCGTTTTTTTTTTGAGTAAATCTTGCATTTTGTCGGTTTTATCAATCTTTAGGCGAAGTTTACGGACACACGGTATGAGGGGTTTCAACTTGTGGAACAAATTACATACGAAAATGTCAAAATTAAACCACATCCCACTAATTATTCTTGATTAATATAGAACATTTTCTATTTATTTATCAGTCGATTTACAGTGTTTCAATTAAAGAATTTTCTTTT
The DNA here is from genome assembly GCA_024449915.1 of Sweltsa coloradensis. Taxonomy (NCBI): domain Eukaryota; kingdom Metazoa; phylum Arthropoda; class Insecta; order Plecoptera; family Chloroperlidae; genus Sweltsa; species Sweltsa coloradensis. Next base: position 624,313 of record JAMZAV010000117.1, read on the forward strand.
CATACTTTGCAAATTTTGGTGTTTGTCAGTGATACAATTTTGATATTTTCTGGTTCAAAATAAATCAATTTAACCACATTTGGTATAATAACGAAAATATGAGGCCTTCGTTATTGGAGGTACTTGTGAATATCACTATTTATTTTAATAAAGGGCAGGATATCAATTTTTGAACGAATAGGTCTTGGATTTCAAACCAACTATCTGCACTTGATTTTATAAATCATATTATGGAGAAAAGCTCCCATATATCTACGTCCCTTTCTGTCTGTGCGTTTGTCACGTTTCACGATAAAACCCATCACCTCTGATTGACGTTTTTTTGTACATTGCCCTATTATCATTGAAGATAATACAGAATATTATGGTGACTCTCGAGTTTAGGGGCCGAGGCTAGTACCGTAGAAAGTTGAAATAGTTCTGTACTCGGCACCTCCATCATTAGAAGTCTGGAGTAAAAATGAAATCATAATTTATTTTGTATCCTCTTTAGGCTCGTCACATCCACCAACAACGACATTTGAAAGGTGGTAAAACAAATATTACTCATAAATAAGTATATATATTCGGATTCAGTCGCTTCGCTTCCTTTTTTGAGTATTACCGTGCTCGCGTCCTTGATCTTATTAGACATAATACCTCAAACATAAACAACGCATAATATTAATAATTTGAAATTGATGCTAACAAAAGAACCCCGTTTTATTTTAAACTTCCGTTTTATAATTCAATAATTCCTAAGATGTTAAGTCTTTGCGTATAGCATTTAATAAAAGGAGAACATTACAATTTCCCACAAAAGTGTCATAAAAGATTAGGTAACTTTGTGTTTCCCTGAATAAATTCACCCCCGGCCATGAACCCTTCCATTAGTTGTCATTATCATGTGTAGCGTATTTCAATTACAACACGAATTGCATTGGGGTTGACCATGCTACATGTTAACAACATGTTAACATGTTGGATTGCACTATCGAACAACAGTCACACCAGTACTGACAATTAACCAGACGTAAAGATCTTAAACATAATGGGCCTCGTGAATGGAGCATTCTTATTTTCTTCTGTGCCATTTAACCCCAAATTAGCGTGATTAGTGTAAATTCACAATTAATGGTGATGCTAAATATGGTCTTTCCTTTATTTGTTTCAAAACACACTTGCATTGATTACATAATGTATGTCAAAATGTATTAAATTTATGAAAGTGTTAATAAAGTGCTCTAGATTATAGAGTTTTGGTGGAGGTGCCGGGTCAGGACATTTTTAACTTTCGGTTGAGGGGGGCGGGGGGCTAGCCACCCCTCCTTTCCCCGAGGGTTCACCAAAAAGATTTTGTATTATCCGTGTTGAAAGTCAATGCCAACCAAAAAAATTCGCATGTCTACCATACGCCGTGTTCGGTTTTTATCGTGATACGTGGTGAACGCACAAACCGACGGAAAGACAGAACAGTGGTGCTTACATGGATGGGAGCGTCGCTCCTCAAGGGGTTCTACGAATAACGTGCACTGATAATGCACTTAGTAATTGCAAATGATATTGTTACCACATTCATATTCTTTCCCACGTTCCTATTGTGACATTCAACAAAAGAGTACATTTGATTTCAAATTGTTCAATGTTGGTTTTTAGATAGCTTAGTATTTCTCCCCACCGACAAAATAAAACTGCATCCTACAGTTGAACGATATCATCATCCATGGAGATTACAGTAAAATAATTCGCTGGTTTCTATCAAACTAATTTATTTCTAGTTGGTATTCAATTAACAAGACATTAATTCAAACATAATCTAGCTTAATGTTCTCGCAGAACTAATGATTATTACTTAATGTTTGCCACTTCGCAGTTAGCGGTTCATTGTTTGCGAAGTGTTTAGATGGAATCCTAAACGTTTCCGGTCGGCATCGTCGCCAACGCCTCGAGATTGTTGAGAACAATGTGCTAAGGGGTGACGTCATCTCTAAGGGAGGGTTCCAATGAGGGCGCCTATAGTTTCAAACTTTCCGACGACGGTCCAGAGTCATCCTGCAGCCAGATGCGGGAGCGGGAAACTAAACTCGTGGTTGGAACAAAGGCAAGTTACTGTCTGTCTGGACTCACCTTATCAAACTTGCAACATACCTACTTCTGCTTGTTAGAAACTAACGGTGGTTTGCCCTGAGTATGATGAAGAAGAGTTCACATCAAAGTCGAGTAACTTGAGAGGTGCCGAAGGGATGATGGAAATGGTCGATGACGTCCGGCCGGATTCGCTTTGGGTCTTCCTCAAGCAACCTCCTCTTATAGTAAATGTTCACGCACCCAACTCAAACTCAATTAAATAATTTAGTTAGATTTCACGTGGGGTCGTGTGGAACTAATTAGGTCCTAAAGTCTCACTCGTAGGTCAATGATACAATACTGGCACGTCAAAATAACTAGGAAGCTTCGCAAACGCTTTTTCAGGCGCGTTGTTGGATGAGCGTATGTTTTTTTAAACGAAAAAAGTGTTAAATTGCGATTTTCATGAGAAATTATTTTTCGATTGCGCTCAAATTTTACACAAATATATAAATTCATAAAATGGAGGTTCTGTGAAAATATCATTATAATCGGATAAAGCGTGTAGATGTTACAAGTAGGAGAAGTTTTTTTTAAACAAAAAAGCGTAAAATTGCGATTTTCATGAGAAATTATTTTTAGATTTCGCTCAAATTTCACACCAATACATTAATTCATAAAATTAAGTTTCTGTGAAAAAATAATTACAATCGAATAAAGCATGTAGGTATTATAAGTCGAAGAATGTTTTAAAAATATAAAAAAATCGTAAAATTGCGATTTTAATAAGAAATAATTTTTCGATTGCGCTCAAATTTCACACGAATATATTAATTCATAAAATTAAGGTATTGTGAAAAAATCATTACAATCGGATAAAGCATGAAGGTGTTATAAGTCGAAGAAATATTTTTAAAATCAATAAAAGTCGTAAAATTGCGATTTTAATGAGAAATAATTTTTCGATTGCGCTAAAAAAACGTGGCAGTTCTAAGTTCAGAGATTTCAAAGGCCTACATAATTTTGTTTTAGCAATTGGAGTATCGGTCTAGCCGGAATCGTGCAGACAAACACACAAAAAAATAATAATTGGATGAGCGTAGCGAGCGAAGCGAGCGAAGCGAAGATTCCATTTCACTACACTAGAGAAAAAAAGCCGGAATGTTTTTGTTTTTTTTTTCTTTTTTTTTTTTTTGTATTTTTGTTTTTGTTAACACGATTCCGGGTAAACCGATACTCCGATTACGATGAAATTTTATGGAGGCCTTCGAATCTCTGAACTTAGAACTGCCACGTTTTTGAGCGCAATCGGGAAAATTTTTCTTATAAAAAACGCAATTTTACGATTTTTTCGATTTTTAAAAAAATTCTTCGACTTATAACACTTACATGCTTTATCCGATTGTAATGATTTTTTAACAGAACCTGAATTTTATGATTAAGATATTCGTATGAAATTTGAGCTTAATCGAAACATTATTTCTCATGAAAATCGAAATTTTACGGGTTTTTTTTTTTAAAACAATTCTTTGACATATAACACCTACATGCTTTATCCTATTGTAATGATTTTTTTATAGAACCTTAATTTCATGAATTAATATACTCGTGTAAAATTTGAGCGCAATTGAATAATTATTTCTTATGAAAATTGCAATTTTACGATTTTTTTCTTTTTTAAAATTACGTAAAAATACGATTTATTAAAAAATTAAGTTAATTTTTAATTTAATTTAATTTAATTTAAAAAAAATCTTCGAATAAGTAATGATTTTTTCACAGAACAACAGAAAATCCGCGTAACTCAATGCAGCTCAATGCACCAATTACGCTCATCCAACAACGCGGCGGACTTAAGCGTTTTCCTAGTAAAAAAAATAACATTCCGGATTTTTTCTCCAGTCGTTTCGCTTGCTTCGCTCGCTACGTTAATCCAATAATGTGTTTTCAACAACATGCAGGAAATACAGTTGGCATGTCTTCATGTCTTCTTTTATGTTTTAAAGTTGTTGGATGAGCGTAGCGAGCGTAGCGAGCGAAGCGAAGATTCCATTTCACTACACTGGAGAAAAAAATCCGGAATGTTTTTTTTTTTTTTTTTTTTTTTTTTTGTATTTTTGTCTGTTTGTTAGCACGATTCCGGCTAAACCGATACTCCGATTGCGATGAAATTTAATGAGACCTTCGAAATCTCTGAACTTAGAACTCCCACGTTTTTGAGCACAATCGAAAAAAAAATTCCCATAAAAATCGGCATTTTACGATTTTTTTCGATTTTTAAAAAATTTCTTCGATTTATAATACCTACACGCTTTGTCCGATTGTAATGATTTTTTCACAGAACTTTATTTTATGAATTAATATATTCGTGGAAAATTTAAGCGCAATCAAATAATTATTTCTCATAAAAATCGCAATTTTACGGGGTTTTTCTTTTTTAAAACAATTCTTTGACAAATAACACCTACATTCTTTATCCGATTGTAATGATTTTTTCACAGAACCTTAATTTTATGAATTCATATATTCGTGTAAAATTTGAGCACAATCGAATAATTATTTCTTATGGAAATCGAAATTTTACGATTTTTTCTTTTTTAAAATTACGATTAATTAAAAAAATTAAAAATTAAAGTTTATTTTTTATTTATTTTAAATTATTTTAAAAAAAATCATCAACTTAGTAATGATTTTTTCACAGAACAGAAAATTCACATAACACATGGCAGCTCAATGCACCAATTACGCTCATCCAACAACGCGGCGGAACTTATGCGTTTTCCTAGTACAAATAAATGCAAATGCATATTTTTTTCAGAATGGAAGCTTATTATACACTTGCATATTAATAACTATCAACAATTACTTAACATGACAGTGTGTTATGTTTGTTTCAGTGTACCGGTTATTTTAATCAAATGTATGAAGACTACACAACAATAAAAACGTATATAATCTATTACATACATTTACTAAAACTTCTATAATTATAACGTATTTTTTGTATCAGAATAAGTCATACAAGCAACAATTAAATATACAATAGATAAAACATTAAAACACAAGTTCATGTGGGGACTAGTTATGTGGGGACCAATAATTAACAATGGTCAGAAAGTCATAAGGTAGACACACAGATAAACGAAGCATGGTAACCATTAGATTCAACGAGCACATTTATCCAAATAATGTTAACTTAAATACAATCTAATTTTAAAAAAATACCTGAAAACATGGGTTTATAGTCCAAATTGGACCCGTATGTGTTTCGGGAATGTGTGTGGCAGTTTTACTTCTATAAGAGAAGCAAGTGAAGCAAGTGAACAGCAGTAGTATTCTAGAGGTTCCGCGTGAAGCCCAGGACTCACTGCACCTGGGCTAAATAAATAATACATATTTGTAGGATGCCCTATCTGTAGGGTATACACATCAGATTTAACCGGTGTGACCCTCTTCAGGTGACTAACTAGGTATATTGCGGATAGGACAATTGTGAAGGGATGTCCGAGGGCTATTTAAGAGGACTCAATCCTTTGCATTCGCATTAACGACTGAGGAAAACCTCGGGAAAAACCTTCAGTCAGGATTGCCGGTCTCGACGGGATTTGAACCCGGGACCTCCCGAATCAGAGTCGAGCGCTTAGGGCTCGAGCTAACCCTGTGGGTTGGCGGGCCATCCGAAAGTCGAAAAACTCTAGTCAAATATCTTAAAAGTGGTGGGTAAGTTCCCTCCACAAAGGAGAGCCAGAATCAGACTGTTCAATGTTTCGTTCAAGATTCCTTGAATTCAAGGACAAAATATAATCAGTATGAAGGATGTATTGTTGTAATCTATTATCTTTGCACAATTTCATTGTGTTATGTCCTTGAAATCAAGGAACCTTGAACGGAACATGAACCGTCAAATTCGGGATTTACAAAAGTTAAAAAATAAATGAACTTTTAAGTTAACCTAAAAATTTTAAAAATACCCGGTTGAAAATTCCTTTATCAAATGGTGGGAATGTAGATACAGAACTTAGTCTCGTTTTCTTACACGCCTCATTGCGATAGCAAGACAGGTTCATAAAAATAGGTAACATTTCTTAATAGCTACATATTATTATGTATTTCTCAATTTCATTAATCTGGAATTACTCCTGTAGGTGGTAATTGATTTTACGTCATTCTCTGTTAATTTGGTCAATTGTCTACTTAAATTATTTTACAAAGGAATAGGGTCAAGGCGGATTGAATATCTCTCCGGATTAAGTACATTTGATATCAAGGATATTTTTCAAGTACTCTAACATTTGTATTTTTGAGTTAAGAGTTGTTCTGAATAAAAAAGAAAACACGTTTCTTAAAATGTTCCCGAAATAGGAATTCGTTCTTTACTAAAAAAAAACAAACTAAACACTGGACCACTGTTTCATTGTACAAGCCAATTTTGTCGGTTGTGTTGTAGCTATATCATTGATTTCAGTTTCGAGATTCAACTGGGTCGTCTGCATCGCAAAAATATCAACACCATTCAAATCTCTCTTTTTAAATACTAACATATTGTTGTAAGTAAACTATTGTACACGTAATACTACAATCACAAAACTTAGACTGAATTGTATTATATACTAATTGCCAGGTAAAAGTCTCAAATAAATATATTGATGCCCAGTGTTTTCAATTTAAGGACCTTATATTACGTTGTCATTATTTTAAATCGGCATATTTTTTGTGAAAACGTTTGATTTACCTTGCGTATTATATTTCACTAATAAGGTCAATGCTGGTAGCTAACAAGAATACATATATCTTTAAACAACAGAAGCACAATCGTTCAATCTTCCTGACTGCCACAGTAACAATCTGGGTCACATCCAAGAAGTTATTGTCTGTTGGACTTTGAACATTGCAAGTTGCGAGAGCATTGGGACCAGAGATTTATACCAAACAAACATAGTCAATGTATTCTGTCTGCTATGGATGAACGCACAAATCATTCCTTTTGTTTCCCGTCTTTGTGTTGCCAAACTTTAAACATGTATTTCTTTGACATCGTGGTATTATGAGAGTGTATTCAAACCAGCCTGAAAGTCTTTACAAAAGTGAAAAACAACAGCAATAAAATTGCCTACACGGGAAGAAACAAAGTTTCAACCTTGATTTTTCAAATCAAATTTCCTCGTTGTCTTCGTGGTGTATATTTTGAAAAGAATTTGCTTCCAACAAACCGATATACAATTGCAACCAACGACACTTTGCATACCATTGAAGTGTAAAATAATAAAATATACCACAATTCAAACATAATGCCAAACAGCCGTAGGTTAGGCCTATATAACAACAAGAAGCACGAAGGAGCTTATTTGAAACCCTAGAATTGTGAAACAACTAAACCACAGATCAAATAGTACACTTGCGTGACTAAAACAATTGTCCTGGAAAATAACTGAGTATACTGGAGTCTCATCTTTCGAAACCACTATAGGCATGTACACGTCACCATGTAAAGAGTAAACGCTCATCTGTCACGTAAGGTGCTCAGCTTATAGAGCTTTTAGAAAATATTCTTTTGTTAGTGCTAAATGAAAGAGGCATGATAAAATACGGCGAGTAAATTTAGGAGCGAAAATACATGGTAAATATTGTAAAAAAGATCACATGGCTTTAAATTAATTTCAACATTACGGTTCGATAATTTCAAAGTGATGGCATCTGTGTGCGTATGATTGCTCAGAAACATGAAAAGTTTAAGAACCAAAACCAATTATTAAATAATCGATCAACACCAGAAACCTTTGATGGGGTTAACGGAATTCTCTTTGAACTTTCTTTTCTTACAAGACAGTCAGAACCAGAACGAACCCGCAAGAAATTTAAAACTTATAAATTAGTTTAGCCTAGGGTCCTGGCCCAGGAGGCGAGTTCACTCTTAGGAATAAGCAGATGACTGTTGAGATTTAAAGAATATATAATATGGAGCCTGTGTGAGTGTTCACATTGATTTTAGAAAGTACACTTTTTTACTTTTATACACATGAGTGCTAATTACATTTGTGAGGTTATGTGTGTGTCGGCATAGAGTAAACGTATTTACTTTTTAGACGTCATAGCAATGAGCTACACAATTCATTCTAAGATTGTTCCGAATTAGCCTCGTTGATTTAGGTACCACCGCTGGGTAGAATAGAGTTTCCTATTTATAATACCGGTCTCAAGTTGGTAATTGTTCGCTCGTCAATGGCGTCGACGACGATGGGGTTGGCTTGGTCTGCCTTAAATTTAATGTCCCACACTAAAAATCAGTTATGTGATGAGTGTGTGAACTCTAAATACGAATTTACTGATTAAATAAATAAATAAATTGTATTTAGAGTCTACCCACTCAGTTATATAACTGATTTTCAGTGGGGGACAGTAAATCAAAGTGACTAAGCCAACCCTGTAGGCCCCGACGCAATCGACGAGTGAGCGATAACCAACCAAAGATCTATATTTTTAATAGGAAATATAGCAATCAGTGGTATGGACAGTGCGAACACCCGCGAATCAACGCCAGAATCAACAAGGCCGATTCAGCACAACTCTGAATTTATTATTGTGCTTCGTTGCTAGGACGGCTCCAAAGTCACCGTTTACAAACTCCTAAGACAAGAACTGATGGACTTAAGTCCAAATCAGAGGTTAAAAACTTCTGACTTAGGCGGGAATCGAACCCTGGACTTTCTGCATTGGAAGCAGATACGCTAACCAAAAGACCAACGAGCCACACATTCTTATTTTGTTTGTGCGTGTGTGGTTGATGTGTGATAGTGTAGATGTGTAAGTGCTAGTGCGCGTTCTTGTTATGTTTAATCACTACTGGATTAGGTAGAGTTTATCGGTGGATATAATTAGGAGCAGTCCCATTACTGGTTCGGCTTCGGCGGTTTCCATTCCAAGTTTAATGTTTATCATAGACAATACATTAACTTTGCGTTAGTAATTTCAACCTTACGTTATTATCGAGGATGGTTTTAAGCTAATCGAAACTTGAGTCTGTTACTTATGATAAACCACGCCCGCAAGCTAGGTGCTGTGGTAAAGCGGAATTAATTTCACCTAGGCTACTAAATATATTAGGTTTCTCCCAAGATGAGAGCACTTGCATCGCAGACGAACTCTTTAACTTCCTTTCTTTAAACGAGACATTTCTATATTATATCTCTATCATGTCAGTGTCTATGTCAAGGACAGGTGCAGGTGCAACGCGTCATCTCGTGTGAAAGGATATACCTCAAATTTTTGTTGGTTTTGTTTATTTAAAGTTCTTATTTAAATGTGTTTTCTTCTTTTCCCTAAAACCTAATTTTAATTTCTGTGAATTTGATATGTGAACTTTGATATGTATACATTGTAAATACAAAAGTTGTTGTAAAAAAAAAAAAAAAAAAAAAAAATCTCAAGGTCATATTCCCTATTATGAACACGGGATTTCTTCATTCCTGCCTTTGTCATAAACCGCATACCAAGGACTTACTTTTAAATATGCGTCATCATGTTTCATGGGGGGCTCTGTTTCTATTATTTTATTAATTCTGTATAGTTTAAGATTCAAAATTGTGAAATTGAGCACGTTTGATATATTCGATAAAGAAGGCCCAGAACAATGAGAAGGAACACTATTGCCAAGTACATGCAGGATTTCAACACCTACGTACGTCGATGTGGTGTTGAAAGGGTAGTATTAAAGTTGAAATTACATTTATAATTTATATCAGAGTTTATCCACATAACAATTGATTGAATTCTGTAAATTTTTGTAAAATTACATATAAAGTCGTTTTTATATAAGCTGTTCATCTATTTACGTCAAACATTGATTAGTTGCATAAAGCGAATAATTAGTTGTGTGTGTGTTATTGAATGACAAGATAGTTTAAACGGCTTACGTTGGAACGTTTATCAAACGGTTCATTTGGTTAAACTCCCATTAAATCTGAACTAATCCGACAAAATGAAACACTGAACAACATGAATGCAGGTCTGATTAGTCCTTTGGTATTTATTTAATAAGCTTGAAGTTACTGGACTATGTAATTAGACCTTTGTATGTCAAGGCACGCTGCAATGGAAATATCGAGTAATTGGGCTGCGCATGTCAAGCTTTGTACCGTGTGGCTCTCGCTAAAGGGCTTTGGTCTTTGAAATCTAAGCTGTTTGTTCTGTTCGATCGTGGATAGATCGTTGTGTTTGAAAGGCACCCGTTCACCTGCGAATGCTCACGAGAACTGCGCGATATGCCACACAATCGCACTGCGAAGCAACGCTTGCCGAAGAAAAACTCATGATTATTCACAAAATATACATTTTTGGTTTTCAACAAATGTTTATAGTTTGTACATTATGTGTTTTATACCCAAAAGATTGCCCCAATATGCAATATAAGAGTTAAACATTAATTTAACAATGTTTGTTTGCACAGCTACAAACATAGTTAACACAAATTTACCCAATAATATGTGTACTTCATTCCAATAAATCGAAAATAGCATTTGCAATTTCTATCACAAATAGTCTAGATTGTAATGATGGCAATAACCAGATTAAATTAAATAAATTAAATCTAATAAAAAGGTCTAGGCCTTCTTTATAGGCATTTACTTTTTGTGAGCATAAGTTCTACTTGTAACAACTTCCCCATCATGTAAAAACTTGCCCTGGTCTGTAACAATTGCCACACTATAAGTTGGTATAAACTTCACGACAGGTGGTTTAATCTTGTTTAGATTTTGTTTATGAAAATAAATTTAGTATACAGTCGATTTTAGGTGCCCAAAATAAGTATTAGATGGCAAGGTGCATTTTTGAAAATACAATAGAACTAAACTTAAAACATTTAATGTACAAATTGTCAAACCCCAGTCCCAGTTTACTACATAATGAAACGCTTAATTGAATAAAGGTGTCATTTAGTTTCACGATCTTTCGTTATTTTGTCATAACTCTAAAGTTACTATTATTTACTACAATTCAGAAATTAAAAATGTCCGCCCTAACCAAATCGAGAAATAAAGTTACTGCATTGTTATTGCTTTTGTAATATTGATATGTTTTTGTTTGATTCTTCGAATACATGTGCTCACTTGATGGGGAATTAATAATCATAAAATAATTTAAATTAGCAATAACTTAGATGGCAGTTTACGTTTTTACTGATGCTAAAAAAATTAATTAAATCTATATCTTGCATTTGTGCTCACAAGGAAGAAAAATAGTCACGCAATCATACAAAGAAGAAAAATACATTTTACTCAGTTTATCCCTGGCTACACCTTCAAGCTTGCTTGGAAAGTGTAGATTACCGTTTGATCTCCACTTCCTGGTGTCGTTTGATGCTGGCTGTGATGGTGTTAAACTAAAGAGCCTTAAAACGCGGTTTTCACTGCTAATAATTGCCTTCCCTGGCGTAAATGCAAACATTTCAATTGCCAACGAACGCAAAGGGAACATTGAAAGGCCAGTCTCGGTTTTTTACCTCTCTTTATAGCCTCCCATCTACCTCAAGAGCTCAAAATAGAATATAAATCTGAATTTTATTCATTCGTTCTTGCGCTCTATTTTAGATTTTTCAAACAACGAGCTTCCATGTGCACACACCCTCGCAAACTCAAGACCCCCCCCTCCCCCAACGAAAACGAATTGCGCGGACGATCGCCCATATCGTGAGTTGACTACCCGAGTCCCGGTATTCACGAATCTCGAAACGTTCATTTACTTTCACAGACAGACGAAATTCAGTAAGAACCTACGGAACTCATATTATGCGAAAGGTTGCGAACTTGATTAAAGCAGAGACGAAATGTGAATTCCAAAGTGATATTTCCCATAACGTGAATCCAAGGATTTAACTTTAAAGTTTAAAATACAATTTCACATTCCTTAAAAGCAACACAAATAAACTGTTTTATGAACCATAAATTCCCTTCTTACCGCTCACACAATCAGGTGCACTGTGTTCATATTCAAGCTTTATTGCCACATTCTCAATCCAAACTTTTCAAATGTACCTTTTGCGTTTTGCTCCTCCGAGGTAAAAGGCCGTTCATATCAGTGACTCGCCTGACCCGAGCCCCATGTAGTCAAGAGAAGTCGTGTTGAACTGTATTATAATGGAGCGATATCTTCCCAGAAGATATATTGTGTGTAATACAGATTTGTACATCTTTCGATTGAAGGCATTAATATATTTTGACAATATTGACATTTAAAAAAATCAACTCATAATAAATTGCAATTCGATCTTAAGCTGACTTGGACATGATTGTCAACTAAAAATACATCGAAACGATAATTATTGTTAAATTGATTAAATTGCAATTTTTATTTGTACAAATTGATGAATATCCATCTCATGCAGCATTTGACGGGAGTTTTCTGGTTCTTGTCTGAAAAGATCGGGCTGACAACAGCAGCAGCTTCTGCAGATCATTTTACGCGCATTCAAATTTCTCAGTCTATTTTAGTTGCATCTGTCATTTTACATCATTCTGTAAAAATTAATTCTGAAGGCATCTAACATAGCATTTTTCCATTAATTGATTAAAGAAAAAAATCTAGAATTTAGATTCTAGTCAAAATGGTAAAAAAAAATAACCACGCATTTTCTGATATCTATGATTAACATTGAAAATCTGATATGATGGAAGAGTACAGGTGTCCATTTAATGTCAATTATGCAAAGTTGTATTGAGAAGTAATGACTTATGGCTGCAGGACAAGGAACGTGCCGAACATCAAATCACGCCTGCTTCATCTTAAGTTATGTTGATTCGCAAAGCTTCCAAATGTCAATGTATTTGAAAAAAAGTTGGGGTTTCGATAGCTTAAAAGAACGGTAACATTATTTTTCAACCTTAAAAGAATCGACTTTGGGGAAAACGTGTCAATCTCAATAAAAAATAAATACACAATAATGACCCTAGTGTTGTATGCTCTATAAAAAACACAATGGCTGAAATTATTACATTTAATATTTCCGATATAATAATTATTTTCAACAGTTTCACTCTTTCACCATGGTTAAACTTCGTGGAAACACGGACCTACTGCTTCGAAGAAATAACAGATTCTCTTCCCTTATAACTTGGGTCAATACTTGGTCTTATTCTAGTATACATATTATTTCGAGTGAGTATATGGTGAGTGAAAGAGTTTGTGAGTGAGCGTGAGTGTTAATGATTGTTGAGTGATTGTGTGCAATTAGTGATTGGTTGAGTGCGTGAGTGAGTGACAAGTGAGTGCATGCGTGTTGTTTGATTGATTGATTTGTATTGCTTAACGTCTCATAGCACTAAGGCTATTCGAGACGATGAGTGGTGAAAGATGATGATGAAGGGTGAATAGAAGGGAGGGGTGAAACCCGGTACCGGCACGTAGCTTACTCCTTTCGGAAAGTACCAAGGGGACCAACGGCTTTACGTCCCATCCGAAAGGACGGTGTAACCTTGACAGTCATAGGTTCCTCCACTAACCCGGCCTGCCGAGCAGATGTCGAGCAGAACGAAGCCGTGCATAGTATACGAGTGAGTGAGCGGATGATTGAGTTACTGCACGTTGCACGATACTCAGTGAGCAACATGGCGCCCAGTCAGCACCGACACCCAGACCACAGCATTCAACACGTGACCTCAATTGACACCGGAAACAAGATTCGCTCAACTTTAGCGGAAGTTATCCGCACCAGACGTTTCCGGCGTTGGAATTGATGTAATCCACAGCTCCGGGCATTCAGCGCAAACTTTATCGTGTCAGCTTTTGTAGAAAGGTATTGCCTCGTTTAGCCGCTGGGTGTCGCCGAAGCGTTCGTAAGTTTCACCTGTCTAAATTGCCAACAGAAAATGTGTTTAATTTCATTTTCATTCCGGGCATAATTTTTCTCGCGAGGCGTTTCATAATGACGTACATTACAATTATAATGTGTAAACGTAACGCAGCTATGGATCGTCTCACGCTCTTTGCTCATTGCTCACAATAAAATCATGTTAAAAAATAAACGCACTTCGTTCAATATTGCGATGGCAGTAACTACCTCATAATTAGGGCTGGGCTTATCATTCAAATATCGGTGATAATAAAATACGACTACCTGTATCCAATAACGAATCCGGGTTCGGTATTTGTATCAAACTAGTGGATCTACTATTTTAAATGTGAGGCTGAAAAGAATTGATAAGTTATCGCCAAAAAGTAAAACGACTTTAAAGTTCTCACACTTTAATGGGTTTAATGACCCGGTACCCCCGCCAAGTGTAACGGGCAGGAAGATTTATTATTTAAATTTGAATTTGTAACTCTGTGACCACTTGTCAGAGTCTGCAGAGGGCCACACATGCCCTGCATGTCTTCCTGTTTATAAGCAAGTAAAACCCAATACATTTAATTAAATTATAGGCTACCCGGCACCTCCACCAAAAGCACCCTTACCAAGATTTGATGAAAAACGATTATTCTTACGGATGAACAGAATAAAGACCCCAATCAACATTTACATTAAAAAAAAATCATATAATTTTGGATTTTTGACGTTTTGCATTTCGATATTTTGATATGAAGTCCAAATTTCGATACCATAAAATATATTCTCATAAATTGATACCGTATATCCATATATCGATTTCTTTGCTCAACCCTAACAAATTTTAGAAATTTCTGATTTTTTATTGGGTTTATGTAGTAATTGCTGTAGTGTTCATTCTTTGTGTTTATCAACGGCAGTGTATATAACTTGAAATTTGAGAATTTCGGGTGTATTATAATTATTGCGATTATACATAATTAAATTTAATAAATTTTAAATGCAAACAATAACCAAATATTATTATCAATTATTTTTTTAATAATTTAATAATATAAAAAATAAATGATAAATAATTATTATCTTCGGGGATAGCTCTACAACATAATAATCATTAAGTGACACCAGATCGGGAATGTGTGAGGTTTTATGTGTACTTGTTTAAAAAAAAGTAGTTTGCGACTTGTACTTTCCAACTTTAAGAGCAGCTGTAACAACAAGTTATAGGCCAAGAGAGAAAGAGATTAGACAAAACGCAATTCCACCATTAATCTACGATCACGTTTGAACCCACTTCATCAATAACGTTTGGAAACTGCTATAAAAAGCATTACGTGTTAATCGGTAGCACTTGTTGCTGTCCCAGTGTGTGAAGTGGATATGATTGAGGTTCGTTGACAGTTTGACGGACATGCCTATTAAAACTCAAACTAGGCCTACTCTCGTCTTGGTCATAGCAAAAAATGTATCAAGGGAAATACACTTATCGAAATGGAACTATTTACTTGCCTTCTACAACTACTGGGGCATCAAGGAAGATATTATTCAAGATGTATGAAGAATAACAATAACACGAACATCGATGCGTGACCAAAACCTTTTGCAAATGGTACGAAAATACATTGTAGCTCAATTACAGCATGACCATGATAAAAAATTAAAAATATTTTTGTGGGAAGCCTGCCCATGGTGCATTTATTGACCCTCTTCAGGTGTCGAACTAGGTAATTGCGGATAGGACAATGTGGGATGTCCGAGGGCTATTTTAGAGGATTCAATCCCATGAATATGCATTAACGACTGAGGAAAACCCTCGGGGAAAAACCTTTAGTCAGGAATGCCAGTCTCAACGGGATTTGGAACCGGGACCTCTCGAATCATTGGCCACGATTTTGTGCTTACTTTTCTGTATGTTACAAAGTGGCAATTCTATTACTTTTATTCGCGAGTATCATATAACTGTCGAAAATATTGATTTAATACAGTGATTACAACCTTATTTTATCCTATATTCGTCACGGACAGTGTTGGCTCGAGCGCTAGCGCTCGACTCTGATTCGGGAGGTCCGGGTCAAATTCCGTCGAGGCCGGCAATCCTGGCTGAAGGTTTTTTCCGAGGTTTTCCTCATTCGTTAGGCAAATGCAAGGATGAGTCCTCTTAAACCCCTCGGACATCTCTTCACAATTGTCCTATCCGCATATACCTAGTCACATCGGTAAATCTGATGTTATACCTACAGCAGATATCTACAAAAATTTATTTATTATTATATTCGTTTAGGATAAATATTCATTATTATCATGCGAAAGTTAAATTATTATCTTCACTGGTCAACAAGGTATCGGTAACGGTTGCATTTCATGAAAATGTCGATATTTTTTATATTTCTGATTAGTCTCTACTGTTTGTTTAACTTATGATCTCAATGTAGTGGTTTTAATGAAACGAACAAAAAGGTCATTTCATTACCGGTCGAGTGGTCTCGTACAATTACTACGCGCGGATCCGTCATCCAGGTCACAGTTCACATCACACGAGAATTACGCTCAATAATTGATATCTTAAGCGTCTAGTTGCCACGGGACTAGGGTTGGGTAGGGACAGACGCAATACAAAGCGCTTTCCGTACGGGAAGTTATCCTTGATATGTTAGTATATGTTAGTTATGTTTGTTGTTTGTCTTTACTTTTATAAGTTCGTCATGGAATTACTATTACAAGCAATAAGTGTATCTACGTGAATGAAAGAACGCCGCAATTAGAGAAGATAATACCAAGGCATGCATCTCTTAGAGGGGCTATAACTCAAAAAAAATATTTTTTACCACATGATATATAGCACAAAACTACACTAAAATGACAGTTTAAAAAATTATTTATTTAATTTTTCAATTTTTTCATCCAAAAATTTGCGAAAATGGGTGATTTTGGGAAATTTCTTAAATCGGCTTTAACCTGCTTATTTTTGGTCCACATAGATACAAGAGCATAGTACCAATCTAAAATGCCCATTTTTTACATTGTGTCTTGAAACTGTGCCCAAATATACCTTCAAACACGCAAAAATATGCAATCCAAAATCACACCCCATCTTGGTAATTAGTATATTTTGACCGAACTACTCGCCCAAATTACAAAACAAAATATAGAGAATTTACAGAAAAGGCTGTAGAGTACGTAAATAACGGCCAATATTTTTTTGGATCAAAATCCTCCAAGGTCACGGGGCATAAAGATCGTCCCCATGTTATTTCTTATGGGAGATTTTTGTCGATGGGACCTTGCTCGAAAAAATGTCCATGTTTGAACAATTTTTTGGGAGGTCATGGTGGCCCCAATAATTTTTCTGTTAATTGCTAAATGCATCACTAGTTAGCCTAAATGAAATATATTTTTGGAGTTTAGCGGACCCCTTTAAGATGCTATACGAAAACAAATCATTAAGCATTTTGAATACAAAGTTTACATTTTATCATTCATTTTTATACGTTTTTCAAATTAATATTTCCCTTTATTTTGCAGTTTTATATTCTTCACAACTTCATTCACTCGAGAATAAACTATATTTTTACAGATTTGTGTTTAAACGTCACTTCATGCATTGCACGATGACTCAGTGTTGATATTTGGACGTAACATCAAATTAAATCCTGTAATACTGCACGATAATAGTGGGTTTAACAATGTTTGCACAAAGTCGGGCAAATTCATTGTCGTTCATGTCTATTCCCACTGCAAACGTGCAGCCTTATGAGTACTTCACAACATATACATCTGTTTGATATATTATTAATGATGATGTTCATTATTTTATATTTGCCATGTTGATTTATAACGTGATAAACTAATATTTGTTGATGGCAGGTATTGTTAAACATATAGTGTGGAGCTAGCACATACTTGTGGTGGGGGAGAGATTAATAGTTGTATTCAAATATAATAATACATCTTCAGCTGTACGAGTCATGTTGACATATGAATTGAAAAGAAGAAGATCCGTATTCCCGCCCACACCCCCCCTTCGCCCCCTAAACCCCATTCCGCGAGCTCATATCCCAACCGTAACAAAAATAAATAAATAGCTATCATGCAAACTCGCTAATGTCTATTGTATACTGTCTATACCAAGTGATATCCTGAATGTTTGTTAGTATTAACTTAATACATGATATGATTTTTTTTACAATTCAAAACATAATTTTTAGTTTCGTGAAAACTTACTAGTCTGTATTTGATCGTGCTTTTATCTTCAGTTTATTGTATAGCTCTTTGAGGCACCGTAGCATAACAAGCTAGAAGCCACAAAACCTACTAAGCCTACGTGGAGAAATAGAGCCCGTGAATACTATTTTGAATTTAGAATATGCAAACGTTGTAATTAAGTCACTTTTTGCTAGACCTGAAAGATTTGAAATAAGACACGCCCTGGATTGTTGTACTACGTTTTTGGTGATTGTGTGATGGCCCTACGGATATCAGGGCTTGTTACTGAGTGGGTGTACAAGAAACAAAACTTTAGAGGCATTCAAAATGTGTACCTATTTAAAAGTAGCACAATTAATAATCACATTTAATAAATATGTTTAATAATGAAGAAAGGCATGTCCCGAATCTAAGTACCCCTGTCTGGATGGTTTTCTCCCTGAATCTTATTGTGCAAAACATCCGTAAAGGTAAAACCTAAAATTGATTGCCTGGGATCAGTCCATCATGTTACGAATGAGGCTACCCCTCCCCCCCCAACCCACCCACGATGTATGTCTCACGGCGGTCTTTGCGAAATCCCATCAAATGTTGGTGTATTTGCTCGCGAAAGTCCTTTACTTGCAACGGAGACGGTTTTGAGCTTGTCTGCCTGACCGCGTCTTACGTACTAGAAGAGTTACTCTTCGCTCGAATTAATTTCCCAGTTGAATTCTCCTCCAGAGAACGATTGATAACATAGTGCGGACGAAAATACTTAAGTATCCCCGCCCCCCCCATAACCTCACTGAGCTTGCGTACCATAGTATCACTGTGTATACTGTGTTGGTTCTTTGGGCGTATCTCTGGTTCCAACACACACAGACAGACATGATATCGAACCAGGTTCAGACAGACGTTGTGTAACTTCCACCAATGTTATGTAAGTCGTAAACAATTACTTTGGAGTTGTTGGATGAGCGAAGCAAAGACTTCAATTTCAATGACCCCCAAACAATTTAGCTCGGGTGGTTTTTTTCGTTTTATTGTTTTTTGTTCATATTTTTGTCTGTCTGTTCGCGCTTTACCGGGCAAACGGCTTATACGATCTTGATGCAAATTTGAGGAGACCTTCGAAACCTCTAAACTTAGACTTGCCACGTTTTTGGGTACAATCGATTAAATATTTCTTATGATTATCGTACTTTTCCGATTTTTCCGATTTTTAAAGAGATATTTTTGTGATATTTGGCAAACGGCTACCGGCTAACGGCTAACGGCTAACGGCTATCTTGATGAAACTTTTATGGGATCGTTTAAAATCACTGGAAGTATATATTTTATGATTTTAGAGAAATCTGAAGAAATATTTGTCATAGAAATCGTACTTTTACAATTTATTTCCCGGTTTTTAAAACGATATTTTCGTGACATTTGGGCCGATTCTGACTAAACGGGTGGGGCTTCAACGTTCAAATTTTACATTGACATAAAGAATATGGTGATGAAGTGCCTTTTAAAAGAAAAAGTTGGTAAAAATTCATAGACATAAAAGTTTTAATATAAGCCTTTTACAGGTGTATAATTAACAAGTATTATCAAGTAACTATATACCTAAGTAATGAGATCCCACTTAAAAACTTAATCATTGGAGAGAAATATTCAAAAAAGCTCATCCATCAACGCGACTGGAAAAAGCGTTCGCGAAGTGGCCTAGTCCTATAGCAACGTAGAATACAATACATTGTTTATATGATGTTCACACTGAATGTAATATGTAAACACAAATGTATACATACAATATTCACACTTCACGCACACACACATACACACATAAACACGTGTACACCCTCGATCAGAAGTAAATCAAGGGCCGGGTATAGTAGATCCAGCTAGAACCTTGATTTACTTGTGGTCGATGGTGTACATGCAAACTCTCTCATACATTCATATTAACATGCTCATAATCATATTTATGTAAATATTCTTTTCATGTATATCATACTGTTAACGTCAATGCGCATTATGGTAGGTTACCCATGTGGGACAAATGTTCCGTTACAATGTTGCCGCCGCAAAATAAAATAAAATATATACAGATGAAACAGCCCAAGGAAACAGGTGTCTCACTCTGTAATATGAACTCTTATATGATTATCGCCTCTAAAATTCGATCTTTTCACCGTGACATGTATATTTTATAATGTCTATTCCCTAAATGGAAAGCTCCAACGACTAGAATGATGTTTTAATACACTTGGGTATCTAGCATGTTGGTTTACTTATGCTGCATTGAGGTTATTTTGGTTATAGCTCTTACAGGAATACATTATCAAGGAGGCTCTAACGTTGATGAGTCGAGACTACTATATTGACGAATAAAAATGTTAACAGTCTAGTTCTGCGTTTGATATTATAGTTTTTATGCTGATGTTTGTTAACATTGTATAACCCAAATGGATAGTGACGTGAAGTGACTTGATGTGTTCGGCAAGTAGGCCTACACCCCTAAAGCTACTTCAGAAACATTCAATATCAATTCTAGGAAAAACCCAAAGTCGTTGTTAAACGAGTGAGAGAGCCGTGTGTTGAGTACCCGGTAACATTCCCTTTCTTCCCCCTACCTTAGGCTTACCTTGCCTATCATAGGCTACAGTTGCGCATTATGGCCTTACAGTTGACGCGCTCTTACACCAACTAAACTTTAAAGTTTAAACCCTTTTATTTATACCAATATTATCAAACTTAAATGCAAATGTTCCAGGGTACTCAACACATGACTCGCTCACTCGTCTAACAACGACTTTGGCGTTTTCCTAGTCTAGTTGGCTAAGGCGCCGTTATACTCGCAAAGTGCGAGACCTGGGTTCAAACCCTGGCCGGGAAAGATTTTCTAATTTCCGGATTGTATTTTTAAAATAAATTATTAAACATGTTTTGAAATGCATATAACGCAGTGTAGTCTATCATCTGTGACAATACTAAGGAAAACATAGCCAGTACGAAATACGTGTAAATATTGCATGGTTTACTCAATCTCCGAGCGGAATTCGGGGGTACCTTGACGTGCAACATTCGATAAACCTTGGGCACGGCATTTGACAGCCAGGCAATAACAATCAAAAAATATTTTTTCAATAACAAAATCATTGTCGTTAAAATAATTCCTACACATTAGCAGCCAATTTTTCAATTTATTATTAATTTCTTGTAGGTTTAAATCTCAATGAATCTAGCTGATTTTTGTTAGCAATTCTCAGTAAACTCGTACCGGATGTCTGTTTAAAATTTCAGCGCAATCTGTTTAGGGATTCGACTGATTTTCCGATGTACAGACACACACACACGCAGACTCATAAAATAAGCGCCGTTTGAGTTGAATGGAGACACTCAGTCGCTACGCTTCCTCGTTTAATTATTTATACATGTTTTTCTCTTAGAAACTCTCTTCCTATTATCTATTAAAATAAAACCAAAATGTAGAGATGAACAATGAGGCGCCAGCTATGTAAACAAACAACATGCATTACAACTGCATTTCCAGAAATATGAAGTGCAACCTCAATACCGCTTTTCATTTACACAAGTATTGAAGTACTGCTGATGTAGAACTGTAATTATTCGCTGTGTCATTGCTTGTGGTAAATACAATCAGCATCGAGGCGGAACAGTAACTACACGCTTGTGCAGCGAACCGGAAGCGACCCGAGTAGAAGATCGCTTACACAAGAGAGTCGACTTCCGGTGGTTTACACATCAATTCAATCCACGGCAATCCTGACTAGGGAGTCGTACAAGAGGTTCTTCCAAGCTAATAATTTACTTGGATGGGATACTACTAACAGTAATGTCTAACCTACAGAGGGAAAACGTCATACTGTGCGTTCGGAGCACCAGTGCAGCGTTAGCAAGGAGGTTAGGTAATACATTCTTATTTCGAATGAATGTTTTTAGATGTGTGTGTTAGAACGTATCTTCCCTATTAAATTCAAAAGTTAATTATTTAAGGGCAACACAAGTTATAACATACTTATCAAATAAGGTATTTATGTTATATCAGATAAGAAACGACAAGGTAAAACAAACGCTAAGTTATATATAAATAGTCGCGTTTCTTTTCAGAACATTTATTCAACTTTATCAAAGCAGATTTTAAACTGTACAAGTCATATTTAGGCATTCTTTACTACCTCTCTTCGTGATTGTTTAGCCCTATTACCATTATATAATTATTTTGTGTTTTGTCGTTCCGGGTCAATAAGCTTTCCGTTACTGTTTTGACTATGTTATGTTGATTTTAATTTTAAAGAACATTAGTTAGTCAAAAGTCAAGTATTTCTGTTCTCTAGAAAATCCCACTCATGATTCATTAAGTCGGTCAAGCACTTGACGTGGTTTGCACTAAAATTGTAAATAATTAAATCTAGGACATAAACTCTTATATTTGGTATATTTTTGACATGTTTATTTGTTTATTTATTGTTTATGCTTAGTCATGTTTACACTGAAAAACAGAAACACAAAATCACAAAGAAAAATACACACCATCGACTTCTTTTATCCATGTGACCTCATGGGTCACAATTTTCTGTTTTCTACTACGAGCCTAAGCTCTTTATAGGGAATCTGATAGGTTTTTATAGAAGGACTTGATAGTTTCGGGCTTTGGCTTTTTGGACTTTGTCAAGAATTGAGTGTTAATCGTGTCAGGATAGTTAATTGGTGATTAAAGGATTGTCTTTTCGTTAAAGCTTATGCGTTTTGTAGATTATTTGAAAGAAAAATGATAGAAATTCTCTTGACAAGAAACGGCGTATTATTATTAAATAATTAAGGTTCACGGTTGCATAGTTAGTGCTCTGTCTTTCTATTATAGGCACAGTGGGTAGCCATTAACACCAAAATAGTTTAATTATTGTTTATCAATTCGTAAATAAAACCCGATAATATACGAGACGGATACTAGTTTGCCATGCAGTTTGTAGATAATGACTGGTATTCTGAGCATGTGCAGGTTACAATAGCGAGGAATCTTCAATAGATATCCCCCTGCACATCGGATCAGACGGCGAAGATAAAGCGCTGAATGAAGTTATTCGGGAAACACTCCCGCGCTATGTTGTTAATCGATCTAAATACTTACCGCGATCTGGATTTATATGGGCTCACCGCCTAGCAAATAACCACTTACACGTAACTTTTGGACGGAGTGTAACAGGTGGTCACCATCACGTCAGGCGCAACCACCAGTGACTGCGTCATAAAGAAAAGCATTGTGCAGTTTCCGTTGATAACAAATACTTTGTTTTACTTCAAAACCAGGGAACCGTTATTCTAGAAAATATTTAAACTTTGAACAGATTTGTGTAAATTAGTAGAACATTTTGAATCTCCGGGCCGTCGTTGCTTGTAGGCTAATATCATTGAGTATATAACCATATTAATGTATTTATTTACTCGATGTAAACATCTAGTTTACTTTATTATATTCCTATGTACACAGGAGGGAATTAGATTACACCCAAAGAAACTGTACAAAATGTAAGAAACGTATCTGAATAATTATTTTTTCATCAATCTTGAATACGAAAACTGGGAGTTATTTTTCAAGTGTGTGCTGTTTTTTCCGCGGTGGTTTATATTGATGCGTTCGGGCCATATCAAATAATTGGAGTTGATAGGAACATTTCAAAGATTCAAATTTTTATTTTACTTTCGACGTTTCAGGCCAAACTATGTGTATCCTGAATAAACAAGTAATTGAAATAAAAATAAAACAAAATAGTCCTAGACCACATCAAAATTGCGTGTTTAAGAGTTTAATGTTCATGCACCCTCAGTCCCTCATTGTTTCAAGATTGTGTAAAGAGCTTTACAGCGATAAACCCAAACACGAGGTTTTGGTGGAGGTGCCGGGTCACGCAACTCTGAAGAAACCAACCGGAGTAGTAGAAATTCTTGTAATACATCGATATTTTTTTATAACGTTTCTGACAAGAAATAAAATATAAATTTCGTATGATAAAAATCGTTTATGTGTTTCTCTATGAGCACGTATCTGTTATGTTATTATGGCACGCAATAATTAGTGAACAACAAAATATTATCAAAAGTGGTTTTCTGAAAGTAGTTGTCTTATCATAGGAGTGTAGTTTTTCAACAAAAACTACGAGGCCTTGCCCTAAACGTAAAACACCAACATCATAGTACCAAAAAGGCAAAAAGAATGCAGAAGTTATGTACCATCTGTACTCACCTGCCCGTAGGTGGTAAAATTGTATTTTTCAATTCAACTATATGGCTTTCGATATTGAGGATCTGACAAAAAGTAATTAACTTGAGCGCAGTATTTCGAGTAATACGTGGAAATGAGGGCAGGTAATATAATGAACCCTTTGAATGTCACACATCAGTGTCAGCGAACACTATATTACAAAAAATGTATAAAAATAACTTTAACAAATCGATCCCGAGTGGACCTCAAATGTTCGAATACACATTTTCATTCCTCGATTACTAAAACTGTAGAAACATGAAGTTAAGAATTAATTGACATCGTTATACATCCGCATTATACATCACGTTGGGTAACATGATTGGGTCAAAGTCAAGCTATGTGCGGCTGCAGGGCACAAAGGATTGGGAGAGGGAGACTGTCGGAACAGCGCACCAATGTAATTTGCCAGCAATGTGACCGACAATTACATTACGTAAAGGTTCATCGTGTTTTTGCTATAATCTGCAAGCAATTAATAATATTTCAGTCAAACTGTCATGTCTCTTGTTTTGCTGGACAGTGTACTGTACTGTCCTCTCTTCGCTCCATGGTTTGACGTTAGCGTGTAATTTTCTACCTCATAATACATTATTTCACTTCTCTGTACGTAGTTAACCATGCTTTAAACAATCTTAAAAGATGGGTGTAATGTTGATTGCTTTTAAGATATGGAGGTTTCCAAAGTTTCGACTGAGTTTGTGAAGTCATTGTCTTGCTTAATTGTTAAATCCTATTGATGGAGAGAAAGCCAACCTTTATGTTGATACAAACTACTTTTTGAACATTTAATTGCTTCATTTTAGTACATGGTCAGAAACTAGTACCATGCATGATCTTTATTTACATGTCCTATGAACTGTACCAATACTTTAAATACAACGTGTTCTAAAATAATTTGATCATGTGAATGAAAACGCTCTAGATATTTCAAATGTCTGATAAAAAATTGAGCAGCCTAATATATAACGAAATAACTTCGATAAAATATCGAATTTGAAACGTGTTGCGAGTCAATTGCAATGCTTACCTAAAAGGCAACAAATAATGCGCCAAGGTGCACAGTGATAAATAATGCCAAGCTGATAATAGAGATGTTTGCGCTGTGTGGAAAATAAAATTATTATTTTTCGACCACCTTTATAACAATCTTTAGTACCAGACAGATATTCGTCGAGAAGCGTTTGTAAAGAAACAAGTTCCTATTTCTTACAGTTACAGCCTAAAGGCAGGAAGCGTCACAGTGGATACACCTAAAACATGTTAACAATAATGTCACATCAGAAGGATATTTTGGTTGCAGTCCTACCTTGACGTTGCCGTATTTCCATGTGAAGAGGATGACGAACGGGAGGCAACAGATGACGACGCCCGAGAGGACCAGGATCACCGTCCTCATGACCCAGTTGAGGGCGACGACGCAGGGGCTCTCGTCTTCACAGTACTCGCAACCCTCGGCGCACTGCAGACACTCAAACACTCCGGGGGCGTCGTACTGGCTCTCATCGTCCTGAAGGAGTGAAAACATTATTTTACTAACAGAATATTTGTTGTCAATTTAGTTGGATTTTACTTATAGCATTTTTTATTTTTATTTTTTTTTATCGTGGGAAACCTGTTATAGGGTGCAATTAGCCCCTCTTCAGGTGAACTAGGTATGTGCGGATAGGACACTTGTAAAGGGATGTCCGAGGGCTGTTTAAGAGGACTCAATCCCTTGCATTCGCCTTAACGACTGAGGAAAACCTCGGAAAAAACCTTCAGTCAGGATTGCCGGTCTCGACGGGATTCGAACCCGGGACCTCCCGAATCAGAGTCGAGCGCTTAGCGCCCGAGCCAACACTGTCGGTGTTTTGATTTGTTTTGCTTAACGTTTCATATTAATGCACTAAGGCTATTCGATACGATGAGTGGTGATAGATGAGGATGAAGGATGAAGAGAAGGGAGATGGGGAAACCCGTTATCGGCACGTAGCCTACTCCTTTCGTAAAGTACCAAGGGGACCAGCGGCTTTACGTCCCATCCGAAAGGGTGGTGTAATCTTGACAGTCAGGTTCCTCCACTAACCCGGACTGCCGAGCAGACGTCGAAGAGAACGAAGCCGTTACACTAGCTTGGACCTTCCATCTGCTCTAATCAGCGGTATACGTATGTTGCAGGGCAGGCCGGCAGAGCGTTCACTGACCACGCCCGAGGTTACTTATCTTTGGTGTTCGAGTGGGAACCGGCTAAACGACCTCTGCTAAACCGCTGGCTAATTTAATTGGAGTAATATGAGTATGTAGCGCGGATCGAACGCCTGTGGGTTGTTGTCTACCATAACTCACCGACCGGCCACCCTACTCGTTTCCTACGAGATATAGTATATTCGGTATTCGGCATTGCGGTGCAGTAGATAATCACAAGTGTTGGTTGTATCGTCACCCGAAATACATAGGCCTACTCTACCGTGAACCTATGTGCGCGTGCCTAGATTACAAGAAATTTACGTTTAAATTGGAAAAAGGTAAACTAGTCGAAATAACTAGGGTTACTGAAAACTCTGGATCAAAAACCTTTAATAAGCAGCAGCAAGATTATAAAATATATACCGTGATATTCATTTCCTCTTCAGATATGCTTTTTCTCTCACACAAGATATTTAACGTTTTCTATAAGGAAAATAGACTATTTTCTGAATGAGGACACTGCATCACAGATTTCATTCAATAGGCTGCCAATGGGGAAGGATCCGAGAGCAGGCAAGACGGATGAAAAACTAGCTGGTACTTTCCGCCTTGTAGGTGGGAAGTGGCATAGTTTAGAGAGAGAGAGAGAGAGAGAGAGAGAGAGAGAGAGAGAGAGGCGTGGATATCTGTGTGCAGGGATTAACGCTTTCACAGGTCTATGTTTGTAAAAAAAAAAAGTAGGGGGCATGTTAGTACTTTTAGCAACTAAAGTAGGCCTACATATCGTTGACTCGGCACTCGTGCGTACTAACGGTATGCATTTAACTCGCATGGCGTTTATTAATGAAACAAAGTAGAAAGTTTATTGATTGGGCAAACTGTAAGCTTCTCGTTTACTTTGCTTCGTAAGGAGAATATACTTCAAGGAAACTATTGTGGAGCCATTAGCGTTATATTCCACTATTTACGTTTGAACAACACAATTAACAAATCTTAAACAAACGTATATTATATACATACATATTTGAATAAACTTTAAACATTTACGGGCCACATTCGGGCCTGCAGGGTTGGCTTGGTCGCTTTGATTTAAAGTCCCCCACTGAAAATCAGTTACATAACTGAGTGGGTAGACTCTAAATAAAATTTATTATTATTTATTATTATTAACAATAGTAAAAACACACAACAGTACAACAGTAAATGCAACAATAGTAAAGTAAATAGAGTAAATATATAAAAGTAACAACATTGGTCCAAATCGTTATGATTTCGACTCAATACACGTACGTATACCTTAGTTTTAAATTGAAATGGGATCTCTTAGAGGGCTATCGGGGCGAGTGCGTGTAGATGGAGGACCTTGCATAGCCGCAAACGTAGTAGACTTTTTGCAACTTAGTAATACGTTAGTTGATTCAATAGAAGCTAGTCGGTTTGAATGATTACTTTTAACGTAGGCATTCATACTACAAAACTGAGACAAACCAGACGCAGACAGACTTTCCCTAGCAAGTTTCCTGTGAGCTTGGCTCGTGTGGTAAAATTAGCTTACTCATATTCTTTTAATAATGAGTGTACCAACGTTAGCGTTTATCAACGCTGCACGCGTTTTAAACTATTTATATTTTCATTAAATATGTATCCTTTGTTTGTTTTTCTTAGCTAAACAAGAAATGAAACGTTTCTGCGTGCTTAATGTTACGACAAAGCTATACGGAGAATTTAGTCATTGATAATGTAAGCCTATAGACTAACGGTTTCTTACACACAACGTAGTCTCAAAGTAACATTTTTGTATTGACGATGTGAACATCTTATCATTGTATCAATTATTATAGATGTAAAGAGATACCTAGCCTAAACCTCAATGCCTTTAAACAACCTGAGTATTGCAAGCTCGAAATGAAACTATAGGTGCTCCTATTTGTAACTTAACACGGTTTTTTTTTTTATTTATCGTGTAACTTGCAACCTTTTTCGTAACTTAACAGTGACGATAGATAACATTACTAGCAACCTAATTCGCTCCTAGTTTGTAAAGCAACTCACACTCCCAAGGTGTTGGAAATAGCATTGAATTGTTACATTGCTTCTTCCTTGTAACTCAGCATACTTCCCCAAGCTCTAGAACGTAAATTGGATTTCTTGTTGCTTACGTGACAATGGTTTTTTAGTTCAACCTGTCACATCATAGTGTTGTTGCTACTTGTTACCTGACATAGAGCTACTTTCTTGTTTCTTGTACTATTAGCTCATCGTGTGTTAGCATGTTATTTGTCTAGGTATTGTAATTTAAAAGAAAGAATACATTAATATTTTAGTTGTATAGCTTTACCTCGTGCTCTAGACTATAGGGAGGAGGAATTGTAGTAAATACATTTTCAAAGACAGTGGAAATAGTTATTCCTGCTTATATGGTGTGTGTTCCCTTTATGGTGAATACATTTTCCACATAAGTGCATTTGCATCACTTAATGAATTTGAAGGGTTTTTTTTTGAAAAGTATATTTTTTTTTAAAAACATTGGGTATGGTCATTTTTACCGTTTATTGAACCATGTCTAAACCATCCAGGGCGCTATTGTGTTTTTTTCTGACAGGCAATTTCATACTTTGTCTGTTTCCATTTGGAAATATATAACCCATGTCTCATTCACTTACGGAAGGAAGATAAGCTCGGATACCGTAAGTGCGCACACACAACGTTTATATGTAACATTCTGCCATGATTACCTTTTAATGCATAAGTAGAGTAGCCTTTATTGAAATAATACAATCGATACATTTAAAAAATCAAACTCTTCCGGGGAATGAACCCGGGTCTCCCGCTTGCCGGGTGGACGTCTACACCACTATCTATCACCCGACTTGGGTTATTTAATATGTGTATTGTGTAATGTTAATAATAACTTATGACATTATTATAAAAAATAAAATTAAACAGTATTTATTAGAGATATAATTATTAATTGTGGGAGTAAAAGGAAGCAGCTGGAGCGACAGAGATGGGATTTTGAAAAGTATCAATTGGGAGTAACAAAATCGGAAAATATTAAATGCAATGTAATCTGAAACGAATAAAATCTAGAGAAATTGAGATTTAAGCTAGAAAGAGAACGTTTAAAATTAAATGGTTAAAGCATCTGAATAGTAAGTAAAATAGATAGGATCCCAATACGAGATTGAAGCAAAAGAGAAAGGTGAAATAAAAGTAGTAAGACCAAGAGAAAAGTGGGGAAGAATGTTTGAAGAGATGTTGAAGAACGAGGTGAATCATGGAACTAGGTGATGAAGTAAAACTGTGGGAGGAGAGGAAAGAGTAGGGTAACATGTTGGAGAGGTAGAAGCAGGATTGAGATAAAGAAACATAGAGCCCGTCAACCACGGGGATAAAAAAGTTTCGTGCCCCAAAACCCCTTAACCCCCAAAGTTGAAGACTAGGTGAATCATGGAACCAGGTGATGGAAGTGAAGTTGTGAGGAGAGAAAGAGTAGGGTAACATTTTGGGAGAGTTTAGAAAAGGATTGAGATAAAGAAACAAAGAGCCCGTAAACCCACGTCACTAAATAGTTTCGTGCCACCACCTTAACCGACATAGTTGAGCTAGGTGATCATGGAACCGGGTTTGAGGGAAGTGAAGCTGTGGGAGGAGAGAAAGAGTAGGGTAACATGTTGGAAAAAGATAGAAAAGGATTGAGATAAAAAAAACAAAGAGCCCGTCACCACGGCACTAAATGTTTTCGTGCCAACACCTTTAACCGACATAGTTGAAGACAGGAATCATGGAACCGGTATGGAAGTGAACGGGGGAGGAAGGAAAGAGTAGGGAACATTGGAGAGATAGAAGAAGAATTGAGAAAAAAGAAAAAAAGACCCGTCACCACGGCACTAAATAGTTTCGTGCCACCACCCCTTAACCCGACATAGTTGAAGACTAGTTAATCATTGAACCGGGTGTTTGAAGTGAAGTTTGTGGGAGGAGAGGAAAAGAGTAGGGTAACATTTTGGAGAGAAGAAGCAGGTTTGGGAGATAAAGAAACAAAGAGCCCGTCAACCACGGCACTAAATAGTTTCGTCCCAAAACACCCTTAACCCGACATATTGAAGACTAGGTGAATATGGAACCGGGTGAGGGAAAAGTGAAGCTGTGGAGGAAGGAAAAGTAGGTAAATGTTGGAGAGGAAGAAGCAGGATTGAGATGAAGAAACAAAGAGCCCGTAAACCACGGCACTAAATAGTTTCGTGCCAACACCCCTCAACCGACATAGTTGAAGACTAGGTGAATCATGGAACCAGGTGATGGAAGTAAAGCTGTGGGAGGAGCAGGAAAGAGTAGGGTAACATGTTGGAGAGGTAGAAGCAGGATTGAAATAAAGAAAAAAAGAGCCGCAACACGGCACTAAATATTTCGTCCCAACCCCTAACCGACATAGTTGAAGACTGGTGAATCAGGAACCATGATGGAAGTGAAAGCGTGGGGGAAGAAAGTAGGGTAACATTGGAGAGATAGAAGAAGGATTGAGATAAAGAAACAAAGAGCCCGTCAACCACGGCACTAAATAGTTTCGTGCCACCACCCCTTAACCCGACATAGTTGAAGACTAGGTGAATCATGGAACCAGGTGATGGAAGTGAAGCTGTGGGAGGACAGGAAAGAGTAGGGTAACATGTTGGAGAGGTAGAAGCAGGATTGAGATAAAGAAACAAAGAGCCCGTCAACCACGGCACTAAATAGTTTCGTGCCCTAGATATCTCTGTCAAGAACACCCCTCAACCCGACATAGTTGAAAATGAGTTAAAATATTAATATAAAATTCATCTACGAGACTATTTTTCGTCTAACAAAATCGCGACATAAATTTCCACTTCCCAATACCGCTCTCAACACCTCGACATAATATGCTACTGTTAGTTGTTCAAGCTGTACATAGAGTGCGCCATACGGCGCTGTGCGTGAGGGATTCCCGTAAACAAGCATATAAAAATACCGTGTCGCACAAAGAGGATATTACCAATCCCGACGCATCCCTAGCCACGGAAATTTCCCTCGAGGTATAAAATGTGAAATGAAGGTAAATTCCACACAGATTTCTGGAGTCCCACCTTGCGTGTAAAAGTCACTGACATCGTAGTGGCTTCATGGTTCACATTCTATATTATTCGTATGCTCTTTTGATGGTATTTTTTTAAAAATCATCGTGTAGCTTTTTCTAACGTAAATAAAATACACATTTAAAATTATAGTAGTTCCTTCAAA
Source organism: Sweltsa coloradensis (assembly GCA_024449915.1). NCBI lineage: Eukaryota > Metazoa > Arthropoda > Insecta > Plecoptera > Chloroperlidae > Sweltsa > Sweltsa coloradensis. The sequence continues at coordinate 656,058 of JAMZAV010000117.1, forward strand.
CGGTAGTGTCACTATAATAATTCATTTGACATTTCTGTTTAAAAAAAATATATATTATGTAACTTGTAATAAAAAGTCATAATTGACGAGAAGGTATTCAATATTAAAATAATTATGTATTGAGCCAAAATAGAATAACAAATTGTTTTGTTCTTCTTTGTTTGCATTTTTTAAACCGTAACATACAATTTAATTGACTGATAGTGAAGGTAACTGTTTCGTAATGACACCCATAACAAATTTATCGTTTTAAATGGTTACTGTATGAACTTGATTATGATTGATTACTGTTTTCTCCATATGTTTCTTATTTCTCAGACAATTGACATACCGTGTGTTGATTGTGCAAAGAATACAAAGCATTTAAAATGAATGCCCTTTTACATCCAAGGTATACAATAATAACAATGTAATAACAGTTCAGTTGATGTGTCGTAATACGCTATCGCAGTCTACTGGCAGACTTCATAACTATAAAACGACCCGAGTTAATTCTTGACTATTCTGTCATTGTTATCCAAACGAAGTTGGCCATCGAATATTGAGGAAAACAGCCTCATTACATTGTGTATTTGACAGATCAGAGGCGTACGCATACTAACATTTCCTATCTAACGAGAAGAATTTTAATATTTCACGTCGATGGACTGCTAGCTGCCAAAACATATATACCATAATACCATTTATTTATATATTATATATCCTATCAAATTATTAAAACTTATTTACAAAGCAGGACATGAACATTTATTAAAATGTGTTGAAGCTAATTATAGAAGAAATTGTTATGGGCTCAGATGCTAAGTGAGCATTTAAATATTATCTTAGCCATGCTTTATTTATTAATTTCTTTTATAACGTTCAAGCAGCAAATGTTTTTTCAGGAGTGTAATTAAAATTTTGTGGGTAACTCGACTCTACAGAAAGTCTTATATTTAAAAGTCTATGTAAGTAAACGTCTTGTAATTCTAATTAATTCTTTTCTGATGGTTCCTTAGAACAAATCTGCCTGGTCTCCTTGAAACAGAATATCTTTCTTAATAAGTTACTTTAGATCCTCTTCAGGTAATGAGCTACTGGATTTCTATAACCACCCCGAGTTTATTTACTAATTGCTTTAAACCTGAGCGCTTATTTCGTGATTACAGATTATTTCTTCTTTGCTATCTGGTTTTTATCTTTAGCCTTTGGTTATTCCAGAAAATTCCCCCGAATCTTCCTCTATTATCTAACATAATTTTAAATTGATTTATTTGTACAAATTTAAAACCTCAGCTCAAACCCAAAGTAAACAAACATACCTATACTCTTGACCAGCACATTCAGCCTTCAACAATATTTACACATGTTATGAAACATGCAAAGAATTGGCAGATTATGTACTGTTTAGTGGATTTATAAGTAATTGTTAGTGAAACATTTTACTAAACCGTTTATTTGTGACATTAATTTGAGAATAATCTGAAATTGTATTTAAAATAAAATTCAATAGGGCATGATTCAATGACCCTATTTTGTTTGTTTATTTGTTTGTATTTACATTGCAATTGTCCGGAATAAATTACCCACTGATGCTAGATGAAGTTTGTGGGTTGTTAGTAGCGCTCGTAGTGCGGCTCAAACTTTGTTTGTCCACAATGCACCCGCAACTGTACCTGGCCACATAAATATTTTTGTGGCAGTTGGGAAAGAAAAAGGAAAACGTGTAGAGGACGACTGCCGTTTGAAAGCTAAGCGGGCAAATAAATATTGCAACCCAATTAAGGCTATATCGCATTTACATCAAATGTCAGTAAACGTTTATTGTGTGTTTATTTGAAAAACCTGCTGCAAAATAACGATTTGCATAATTGTTAAATTTAAGCTCATTTCAGAAAAAAATAACACAATTCGAACAGTAATTTGACCCTTTGACTCATTAATCCTGTCAAATAAGAATTTTTGACGGAAAAAATTGCGATGTCGCTGAATTTTTGCAGAGACCTTCCTTAAATGATACTTATGAACATACTAAAACTCCCCTCCAATCGGGCTGGAGCTTTGGCCGCCATATTGGAAAATGGCGGCCAAAAAGTGTTGATTATCGAATATCTCCATATTGGTTGGAGATAGACAAAATGTTTCAATGGCAAAAATATTCCCCATTCAATTCCCTACAAAAAGGTATCTACTATAGTTTTGGTAGGGGCAAAGGTTACGTCACAAAATCGTGGTTTATATGTTGCTCATTGGAGTACCAGCTAATTTCCTAATTTTCACGCCCAGCATCAAACAATGCCCGGTAAATCCGTGAGAAATCGATTAAAATACAAAAGGACTTTTGTACGGGGTTCATGAAAGCTTCCATTAGTATTTAAAAAATCAGGTCTGCAAAATCGGATTTTGCATTTACCCGGAATTTGGGTTTTTCCATTGTTGGCATTTCCTCAAAAAAGCCGTATTTGACTGTCCATTATTAAGCACAAAAGAGCATTGGAGGAAAAATTCTTTCTAGGCACATTGAAATGACTTAAATAATGATCCAATTACAACTAAAATTTAAATCCAATATGGCTGCTAATTCCTAATATCCACAACATCAAAGTGAATTATGTAACGAAAAGAGTGTAAAAATAGCACGAAAACAGTATTCATATTGTGAATATTAGGAATTAGCAGCCATATTGGATTTAAACTTTAGTTGTAATTGGATCATTATTTAAGTCATTTCAATGTGCGTAGAAAGAATTTTTCCTCCAATGCTATTTAGTGCTTAATAATGGACAGTCAAATATGGTATATTTTAGGAAATGCCAACAATGGAAAAACCCAAATTCCGGGTAAATGCAAAATCCTATTTTGCAGACCTGATTTTTTAAAATACTAATGGAAGCTTTCATGAACCCCGTACAAAAGTCCTTTTGTATTTCAATCGATTTCTCACGGATTTACCGGGCATTGTTTGATGCTGGGCGTGAAAATTAGGAAATTAGCTGGTACTCCAATGAGCAACATATAAACCACGATTTTGTGACGTAACCTTTGCCCCTACCAAAACTATAGAAGATACCTTTTTGTAGGGAATTGAATGGGGAATATTTTTGCCATTGAAACATTTTGGCTATCTCCAACCAATATGGAGATATTCGATAATCAACACTTTTTGGCCGCCATTTTCCAATATGGCGGCCGAAGCTCCAGTCCGATTGTAGGGGAGTTTTAGTATGTTCATTAGTATCATTTAAGGAAGGTATCTGCAAAAATTCAGCGACATCGCAATTTTTTCCTCTAAACGTCAATATCAGATCTTATTTGACAGGATTACATAGGAAGCACGAGTAGACCCTAATAAAAACAAACCACACACTTAACTATATACATAATTGCACTTGAAAAAATTTGGTCAGTGGCACTTATTCAGTTTTTGCCCAGAATTTCAATTGGGTAACACAAGCTTCGAGTCCGGTTGTAATTTTGAGCGCAATGCTGCGAAATGAATGTTTGGGTGTAAAGTGAAGGAGCACTCGACGCCGACTCGACTGCGGTAGTGCAGGCAACACAGCAACAGAGACCTATCCATAGATATTAAACACCTATAGTAGGCTAGATCCGCAGTCATTGGTCCACGTCCGTGACAATTTGAAGCCATCGTGAAATTACTGTTTGCATGCTAAGTAGATGGGAGCGATTTGTAGCCAAAATATTTTTAAAGATGACCGTCAGGTTAACAGGTGAGCATATTAACCATAAACACCAAATGATTACTAAATTCCCTTATAACTTCTTATTGTTTCTGTTTGTGCATTCCTATGCTGCACAAGCTAAAACCATATCAAACAATCCAGTAAAATACTTGATTGCATTAAAAAAGTATAAATTAAAACGCCAAATCACCATTTTGAATTGTTTAGATTGACGCTTCAATTTGCTACGCTCGCGCCTGTGCGGAGGCATTGGAGACTGCGGATCTAGCCTACTATAGGTGTTCAATATCTATGGACCTATCGTATCTTGTTCCAACGTTGATGTACTGCTGCTAATCACAGGTGTAAAGTCTTGGCTCATACCGTTGGAGTTGGTGTAAGCTAGAAAGATTGGTTTTAATACGAAATATTTATCTCATTTCAATTCATCGTCCTCTGCATAGCTCGCAAATGCATTAAAGAAACGAAGTCGAAGAAAAAATAAATCAATAACAGTATGTTTTTCTTGATGGATCGATTTTACAGATTTATTAGCCTTAATTCTAGAGATATATTTCAAACCCTTTTCAGATAAAATGTACAATACGTTAAGTAAGTACGTTAAGTAAGTTGGTACTTCAAAATACTTTAAATATTAAATTAAAATTTTTATCGTGGGAATAAAACCTGTTATAGGGTGCAATATGCCCCTCTTCAAGGTGAACTAGGTATGTTATACGGATAGGACAATTGTAAAGGGATGTCCGAGGGCTGTTTAAGAGGACTCACTCAATCCCTTGCATTCGCATTAACGACTGAGGAAAACCTCGGAAAAACCTTCAGTCAGGATTGCCAGTCTCTACGTGATTCGAACCCGGGACCTTTTGAATCAGAGTCGAGCGCTTAGCGCCCGAGCCACCACTGTCGGCAAGATTGTTATCTGTAAGTTATGCGGGAATTGGTGGAAATGATTGTTTTTTGTCCTCCCCTGATTAAAGGCTGATCTAAAGCCTCGCCTAGCTCGATCCTCCTCCTCCACATTGATGTACTGTCTTGTCCGCCTTGGAGTAACAGATGGTGACTCCCACGAGTCTATCTTCCCAGACAAGACAAGCCCCGGGTATAATAACCTAACCTGTTGCACATCTAGAAACATCGCCGTGCGTTTGTGTTTCAGAGGTTGGTATAACCTTCACTGGAGAAAACTTGTGAATTGTATTACAAAGTGGTTACTTAAATTCCTGGGGGCCTCATTACTAACTAAAACGATTATTTGTCGATCGATAACTAGAGTTAATATATCCCTAGTGCTAACATGCAAAATGTTAAACTATCGCGCTGAGTCTGGGGGACAATTTACTTAGTTTTTACTGCCGGTCGACAAGTTGTAGTAACCCCAGACACTGTAGACGGTGCTGTATATAAAACTGTTTAATTTTCTGCAAACCAAGCCTAAAACAGTGTTGCGCGAAGGGAAGTTTTAGAACGCAGGACTGAAACGTACTATTAATTCACATTTATGTTAAAAATACATCCAGTAAGTACATATGCGAAGGGAAGTTTTATAACGCAGGACTGAAACGTACTATTAATTCACATTTTGATACTTGTTAAAAATACATCCAGTATTACCTCCTGTTAAGCTGGAACGCAATTAATATAAAAATTATTTAAGCTTACTCACATCAAAGCTGTTTTTTTTCCGTTTGCTGAATTTGCATTTGACTGTCTAGTCGTTATCCTAAACCTGCATATCCTGAATCTCCATGTCCATCTCCACCAACATACTAATAATAAGTGAACCATTTGTCGTACAGGAATAAGGAACCTTCTTTAGCATTCCCATCTCTTCCGTCCTTACGCTTCTATTCGTGTGGCTGCTGATTGTTTATCTACCTGTAGTGTCTGATTAATTCAGGAATCGAAGTCAAGAATATAACAAGTTAAGTAGGTTTGCAGAAAATAGAGAATACAACATAATAGACGTGGAATACCCGGCACCTCCACCAAAACTCACACATATACGCACACGCACACGCACACGCACAAAGCGAAATTTGTACTTTACTTAAAATAGCCTTATTAAAATACATTAAATATGAAGCTTTACCCTGATTCCGTTCTTACAACAATAATCAAACTGTCTTGAATCTTAAAAGCATTTCTAGAAGAATTCCGCAAGTATCTTCGAAATAGATTTTTCTGCTTTTGTTGGAACAAATTGAAAGTTGCACATATGCAGCATATCAGATGAAATGCATATTTAAGTTAGAATTTTAGCTTCAAAGATAAAACACTGAGTTTGAAGGTTGTATTAAGCTAATGGCATAGGACGTATCTTGGCATTCAAACTGCCTATCCGGGTTCTCTCCTCACAGCCTGTCTGCCAGCATGGAACAATGAATACCGCCGCTCAGTCACAGTTACCTCAGCTATAAGCAGATGAGAAGTTCACGCATGAACGGCAAGGAAACCAAGTATATAACGCACAAGTCACAGCGCATCAAGCGAATCATTTCCTTAATCAAGTCTTGACGCTTTACTCGAGAAATCCCTTGGTTTGGTGGAACGAGCGTCTCGTACTCATTATCCCTATAACATTCCAAGACGATAAGATACGGTAAACGGTTTAGAGGGACGTAGCGTATAGATCGATTACACAGCTCAGTGGATATTGTCAGCAATCTTGAGGAGCCAGCTAGACGTTTAATTAAAACAATGACATAAATAACACAAGGCTCGCTGGTAATTTGGGTTTAAACCTGCTTCCAATGAATAATAGGCCCGCCCGGGAGTTTTTAAGTATCGCCACGCAATGTACACACAATGTAGCCGGTAGCTCGGGAACCGTGTCGCAGCAATGAGGGTTGTAATAACTTTATAAATCCCCCTCATTGGAAATGAATTATTGTATTTTAAAAGATTGCGTAAGAAAGAAAGAAAGAAAAAATATAGATAGTTTCTTTTTGTCAATTGCAGCGTTGAAACAATCAGAACGAGAGAAGTATTCACCATGCACGGGAGGACTAATATAGGCAGCGAAGCATACACTGAGTTTACAAACTTTGTTCTTGCATTTTGGTGGAGGTGCCGGGTAAAGCAATTCCCGCTTTCAGTGGGAATAGTTCCACCCCGTGAGTCAGACCCTCCCCCCATGGACACAAACAAAACAACACATTATGTATCATTGTCAACAAAAACAGAATGTCAATTGAAGATTATGTTCGGAAATCGTATGTGTAAAACTGCTTCATTGGGGCTTCACTCCCAAAAACAATTGCTTATAATTTATTATATCCAAGGGTTCTGTACTATTTTGTTTGAACGGAGCACGTCATCTCCAAACACCATACTAATAATCCCACTCATATTATTTTTGACCATCATGTATGTTTTGCAGGTTGGAAGAGAAAAGTTTTTAGTATAAAATACACTCAAATTTTCAGCCAGCTGCTTAAGACTTGTTTTTATATATATATTGGCTGTAACTACTTAAATAATTTAGACATTTTTGAAGTACTACGTTAGAAACAAACAAAATTCCCCTCGACTACACCGCTTTATTGTGGAGAATGTCGACTTACCACAAAGAGTTTCTCGTATTCCTCCTCAATGGCAGTCCCGTTGTAGTAGCGATGCACAGCTTTAGTGTCGGGGAAGTAGAAGCCTCGGCGACAGACACACTTGTAGCTACCACGGCGAAACCCCAGGCCAGGTAGCGGGACACACTGAAAACATAGACAGACACGTTTAATCTCACTCTCGTGTAGAGTAACTCTCTGTGAAACACAAAGCTACACGTGGAATCACTCATATGTAAATCACTGGCGCCAGATAAAAGATAGGAGCGGTGGAATCGTTTCGAAGTGTGATCTGGTGGTAGTGCATTAAGCCAGATTGTGTGTGTCTATGTAGAGAGATTACTTTCCGAGATTATAACCTTGATAGTGTTAAATAACAAATCTAATATCCGGGCTTGAAATGGATTCAAAAGGTAAAAGCTTGCTGACACACAGTCTGATAATTTCTAACATATAGTTATGATATTGTAGTTGCTAGAACTAAGTTCTGAAGAGAATGACACTAATTTCAGCGCGATCGGATAAAAAAGTTTAACATTATTCGCTATCACTTCTTCTGATGTGCGAGCTCGATAAACCAATGTCGGCCATCTTAGTAGTGACTGGACGCCTCAACGCTGCCTCAAGATGGATAGTAAATAGCAACATACAAACTATGTTTCATTAGAGTTTTAAGAATCAAATGCCATAAGTAGTTTTTCCTCTTCCTTCTGTAGGACTACTACAGAGTACAGATGCTCGTTTGAACAGATTCGGAAAATTGTAAGCATCACAGTCGTTAATTATTTATTTGAATTTCGAACAGTAGAGGGGGTTTGTTAAAAAACATAACCTTGACTAGCTTGTCTTTGAAAACGTTAGTATTTTTCCCAAGATATTAATACCACAATCAATATTATGCTTGTTTCAGAAACCGATACTTTAAGTTCCTAACTCAACTAATGAGTTGTGTGTTGTCGCCATTTAGGTGACCTTGTATAAAGTCCAGTGCAGCCACGTTCAATACGTAACGGTACCTCATCTTTATGCAATGAGAGAGGGCATATTACACTGAATACATTATTTGTTATTGTTGTTTCAGCAACTTGTATACAATTGTTTATTTTAGATGTAAAATCCAGCATACAAACACGTTTACTATGCATTTATTAATACCAATGTACAGGCAAAAACTTTACACATGGGAATACACAAATGTTTGAATGTAAACACAAACGCTGAATAAAATAACAAGGGTTGCTTATTTGTACAGAAAAATTACAATAAACAATTCTTTATGTAAACTTATGGATCACAATCGGTTTTTTCTCGTCGCGAAGCGATTCCTATTTTGCTTTGCAAATTTGAAACACAAATCCTGTTTAAAACGACATACCCAGACACATTTGCCCGACGCATACTGACACCACGATAATAAACTACCCAACCGAATGCGATTCATAACTGACGGGAGTGATTGATTGATTTTGAGACCTGATCCTAACAGTTTATGCATGAAGATTAATTGTGACGACGGGTAATATGGATGATAAATGATATCGTGTATTGCGTCTGCCATATTCCGTGAAGTCATAAAGTTGAGAATCTTGTTGTTAAGATTTCGCGCACATGAAGATTTAGAAATCAAAACAGTTTTCGAACGCTCATTGTTCCACAATCTACATAGAAAGTATCTAGGCTTGAGCGAGCAACACTAAAATTAAGAATGACGCACCTTTGAATTCATCAGCCATTAATCCCGTCTTCAGAGGTTTAAGGAATTCACAAATGAAAACAATCCTGGAAAATAAAGTCTATATATTATATACATTCCCTACTATCTATTGCTCCATATGTTTAGTTTGCTGTCTGAGAAGTAGCATTTACGGTGAAAATGTACACTAAAACACCGGCTGATTTTACAAAAATATGAATGTTAGTTAGTACCACCAGTCTGTAGGCCATTGGCAAGTCAGCGTGATACTTTGAAAGTTCGAAATCTCAATCAAATTAGCATGGAAACGCTAAAATTCGAGTCGAAAATGTTCATTTGTACTTTTCGATGAATCGACGAAGATAATGTTTTTGTGCAAACTCAGAAAGCGGATAACAATCCTTGTCCAAGGCTTGTTTTCCAAAAGTATGTTGGTAAAAAAGGTCTCTGTACGAGGACAAGACTAGTTAAAAAACAGACCTTATACCGATTGTTTATTTATTTATTTATTTATTTATTTATTCGTTTATTGTAGTTACTAGGACAGCTCCCACGTCAGTGTTTCGCGATGGCGCTAAGTCCTTTTCAGATACGATTAGATTATTGTTGCTTAATGTATAGCTTATTGCAATATTGCATATTACGTTAATCCGGGAATGAACCCTGGAACTCTGAACCGTCTTCATTGCAGTGTTTGGTGGAGGTGCCGGGTCCGATACATAGTTTTGAGTTTGATTAGTTTGATTATTTTGATTAAAACAAGAAAATGATTTCCCTTTATGTTATCCGAAAAGTACGAAAGCCTCTTAAAAGTCATCGCTATCTATGAACGAGTTATATTATTTTTATAAAAGTCTCCAAACTGTCATGATTTAAGTCAATATCGTATAGTTGAGACACGCACTATTACAGACGGTCAAATGCATGTGTGAGCAAAATGTGATGTTTTATTAAGTATTACTAACTTTTTAGATCAGATAACCCTTTAATAATAAAGACCCTGAACAAATTCAGGTAATTCAAAATTTTGCAAATTACGTAGGTCCTTTCAACAAAGAAGGATAAATTATAAATTAACAAAAAACTATGCTGATAGATTTACTCTGTCTCTGTTACTGCAACGAAACAATACACATTCTACTAACTGCAAAGTGACTCCTATAACATAGATGCCTTGAAAATCCAATTGTCTTTTACCTCGAAAGTAATCCACTCTCCTTTTGTAGTTGCTAAGTTTGCAAAGTTTAAGTTCTGTGGTCTTGGTTGACCGAACGTTTTCTATAAATGGGCCTATCTTAGCATTCGTCTCAATTCCCAGATGCGGAGATGGTAAGGTATTGGCGAACTGCCCGAATAAATCCAGAGCCCAAGCACCGGTTAAGTCAGGGGTGGCCGAGAAAGAATGGGGCTAGCCCGTCGTTTAATATAAGTGATACGCCGGAGTGGGGTGGGCGGAGGGGGGGGGGGGGAGCTTTAATCTTTGAACATAGTTGGCGGACACACTGGTTGCACAACTTAATTCTCACAGTGGAACTAGCTTTGCTTTTAAATATTTTAATTGGTATCACATTACGTTTTAATTCTTCAAATTGACTTATCCTACAGGTGAAATATTACTTTCATATAACCGAAAGACTACTATGCCACAACGCCTTTAATAATTTGTTTTCAGAGGGCATGGCAATTATCTTTTATTACAAATACATAAATAGGCCTACCTACATAAATCAAGAATGCATATTTGTTATAATAATGCTGCATTCAAAGATGTGTTGGAAAAATCCAGTACTCAAAATGTACTTTTGTAAATGCTGGGGATCACCGTATATTTATTAAATAAATGTGGAAATTCGGACTTTTATGTTTTTCTTATTCGGGGTTTCATAATGCAGACTGTTTTCCTGTAGCATATTAAATGCTAGGTAAACACACTCATAGTGCCACATTAGTTGGCTGTGTAGAGTAACCCAACACGATTATGTCTGTAGTCGCCAGAAGGGAAGTGTTTGTCTTGGTTATACAGTCGGATAATATGATATTCGGTAACACAACGCTTTGAGTTTGAAGCATTTAGCAGCTAATCGACTGATGCTTAGCCCCCAGCAAGATGGTCTCGTGTTATGTGTACCGTGTCTCGTAGACCGCATCACGTGACCAGAGTGGCCACTAATACAGCGAGGCCTCGGGATCTGGTAAATAATCACGTTACGTTCAGAAACCTTGCACCACTGTATCGTGATATTGCTGACATTACTAAACGGTCTATTACACTTAAAAATAATTTTTTACTACTTAATCTATAGACTAATACTACGTTTAAGTCACCGTTTAAAAAATCATATCTTGAAACTGTGATTTTAAACAAAATTTTCAATTTTTAATCATGAAATTTGCGAAAATAGGCGTTTGGGGGAATTTCTGAACTCGGATTTTAACTGCTTATTTTTAGCTCCACATGGATACTAGAGCATCGCACCAATCTAAAATGGCCCTTTATACAACACACAACATCGTGTCTTGAAACTGAGCACAAATAAACACACATAAACCCAAAAATATGCCTTCCAAAATCACTCTCCTCTTCTTGGTAATCAGCATATTTTGACCGATACAAAACAAAATATAGCAGATTTACAAAAAAGACAAAAAAATCTGTCGAGTACGTCAATAATGATTAATATTTTTTCAGATCAAAATCCTTCAAGTTCACGAGGCATAAAGGTCGTCCCATGTTATTCTTATTGGAGATTTATGCCAATGGAACCTAGCTCGAAAATTACCTACTTTGATAATTTCTTTTCAGGTCATGGTGAACCCAATAATTTTTTTGTTAATTTCTAAATTCGTAAATAGTTAGCCTGAATGATTTTTTTTAAATGGCGGGTGAATACCCGTTTAACTACAATTGAGTACTTTTAGTTACGGCATACGAAATATAAGTAGACCTTTTGGCGTTTTGATACTTGAAACACGTATAATTATATCAAATTCCACGTACAATAATAATTTAGAATACATTTGCAATAAACTGCCGTATTCACGCCTCCGTCTCTATTTTTACGTATTTGTACTCCGTCAAATAACGGAATATTATATGTGCATGCAAATGGCTCTATGACAAAACCAAACGCCCAACCAAAGCAAACATTTAACGCTATGTAAATGTTTACGAAAAATAATAGAATTCCGTTCATGTAGGATACGAACTGTGAATATTTATCATAGTTACTTCATTTTTGCCCTCATTTTAAAGTCAGAAATTATTACTAAAATCTACAACCAACAATGAAAAGAGCCGAGAATTTCAATGGTCTATTAGAAATGTTTCAATGGTTGTTCATACGTTGTCAACTTGTTGACGAGAGAATGAGAAATATGCATTTCAATGTTTGTTTAAGTGCCATGCGCTCTATAATCACAGTTTTTGTTGGGGATAGATAGAAATAAAAGTCCAACTAGGTAAAAATGCATGCCTGCAAGCTGTTAAACGATTGAAATGGAAGTAATAAACTAGACATTATTTTACACAATATTAGACGAAACACTGATGTTTTATACAGCGAAGTTATCACAACGGCTGTTGTAATTTTAAATAATGCTGTCTTTTTGATTATGGACGGTCGTTCGTGGCAAAGAAACTTAAAACACAATGGCAAAATTATGATTTATTTTATCAAACACCTAGTCAAAACAAAAGTATCACTAATGAACGAAAATTCACAATTTTATATTTGGAAGTATAAATGAAACTGAAAGTACTATAATTCTTATTTGGTGTTGTGAGGACGTAATGTCTAGAACATAGATAATGAAGATATTCTTCGACAATATGATAATCAGTGGTTAGCTCGAAAACCGTAGCTGGAAAAGGCATACTTCTTCAGAACAAACAAACAAACAAACTAACAAACATAAACAATTAAGCGGCTACACGTTTAGCCTACCGCTACTCCTCCCCTCCCCTCATCTTCCTTACAGAGCCAATTATAACTTGGAAAGTTCCAAATTCGAGTATCTCATTCAGCATCACTCGTCGCTTTCTCGTCTACTTTTGTAATCTATTAAAATTTCTCATTTAGTTTATTCCGCGATACAAGACCAAGATATATCTTTACCCCGGCGTGTTTCACGTTATACGCGTCTCAAACTCCGCGCCTCTCTCGGCGCATTCTTGATTTAGTTGATTCTTTGCGAAGAGATTTTGAACATAAATCAAACTTGGAATTAGAGAAAGGGAAAATCACGCGAGGCTGCTGTGTAGTAAACTGGTGACTACGGGTAAACTATTTAATTCTATTAGCTCGAGAAAATATTCACATTTCCACGACGCCTGTCAACGAACCTTATCTGAATTCCCTCCACGCTAATGTCACGCTGATTTGTAGAGGTGGGTTTTGGCACACAATTTCGTTGATATATTTGTTCGAAAGTAAATGAACAACGGTTTGGTTTCATTAGTACAATAAATAATCAAAGCTGAAATTCCGGCGACAGCTCGTGTAAAATGTTTAAAAACACAGCTAAATAAATATAAGCACACGTTATTAAAAAGAGAAATATCTTGCCATTGTAAACCGGCATCACTAGCCCTCGGGGTCACAAAACATATTCTGATTTGTTTTTTAAAGGGGAAATGTTGACAAAAAAATACACATCAAACGGAGGGTATGTTCTGTTTTAATCGTGATATGTAAGATTTATTAGTGATGCACAAAGTGTACCTTCGCTCTCTAATTTATTACACTACTAAGAAAACTGAATTGAAGTTGGTCTTATTTAGAAATGCTTTGATTATGCTAACGTTGGAATATTAAACAAACGTGAAAAATTACACATCACACGCCTCTTGTTTTAAAATTCAGACTATCACGTTTATTTAATACTCGAAAATGTCTCTATCATGATAGCGAAAGATAATATTTATAATTTCACATATAACATTGCGGTTCTCATTACACCGTTTAAGAGGTATACTAGGAAAACGCTAAAGTCCCCGCCGCGTTGATGGATGAGCTTTTTAAAGTTTTTAGTTTGCATGGGATATCTTTACTTTTGCAAGTGTTTTGTTTTGATGCCTACGCATTGTAGGTGAATGTTGTCAAGCTTCTATTGTTACTTGTCAATTGGTATTATTTAAGTAAAAAAGTTAGATTAAAAGCTTTATTTCTATGGATTCTGGCTAACTTTTTCAACTTTTTCTTTTAAAAGGTACTACATCACCATAACCCTTATGTCCATGTATAATATGAACGTTGTAGCCCCACCCGTTTGGTCAGAATTGGCCCAAATGGCACGAAAATATCGCTCAAAAATCAAAAAACTTATATTAAAAGCTTTATTTCTATAGATTCTGGCAAACTTTTTCAACTTTTTCTTTCTAAATGTACTACATCACCATAACCTCAATGTCCATGTATAATATTAACGTTGTAGCCCCACCCGTTTGGTCAAAATTGGCCCAAATGGCACGAAAATATCGCACAAAAAATCGAAAAAAATCGTAAAAGTACGATATTCATGAGAAATATTTCTTCGGTTGTACCCAAAAACGTGGCAAGTCTAAGTTCAGAGATTTCGAAGGTCCTGTCAAATTTTCATCAAGATCGCATATGCCGTTTGCCCGGTAGAGAGCGAACAAACAGACAAAAATACAAACAAAAAAAAACAAACAAAAAACAAAAAAAAAAAACACCCGAGCTAAATTTTTTGGGGGTCAGTGAAATTGAAGTCTTCGCTCCACTCGCTTCGCTCGCTACGCTCATCCAATTACATTGATCGTGTCTGGTATACTTTTTTTTATCAAAGATCATGTAATTAGTTTTATCAGCATTAAGAATTAATTCATTGTCTTCAAGATTTTGGGCTATTCCATTCACTGCTACATTAGTCTCAATTTCTAACTTTCTAATGTTGCTATCTGCTAGGGATTTTGTTGAATCATCTGCATATAGTACGATTTTGTTATTAATTTCAGTGTACTTTTGAGCTATGCAATTGATATAAATACTAGGAAAACGCTTAAGTCCCGCCGCGTTGTTGGATGAGCGTAATTAATGCATTGAGCTGCCATGTGTTATGCGAATTTTCTATTGTTCTGTGGAAAAATCATTATTAGTTGAATTCTTTTTTAATTTAATTAAATTAAATTAAATTAAATTAAAAATTAACTTAAATTTTTTAATTTATTAATTGTAATGTTAAAAAAAACGTAAAATTGCGATTTTTATAAGAAATAATTTCTCGATTGCGCTCAAATTTAACACTCATATATAAAATCATAAAATTAGGCTTCTGCGAAAAAATCATTACAATCGGATAAAGCATGTAGGTGTTATAAGTCAAAGAATTGTTTAAAAAAAGAAAAAACCCGTAAAATTTCGATTTTTATGATAAATATTTTTTCAATTGCGCTCAAATTTCACAAGAATATCTAAATTCATAAAATAAAGGTTCTGTGCAAAAATCATTAAAATCGGATAAAGCATGTAGGTGTTATAAGTCAAAGAAATTTTTAAAAAATCGAAAAAAATCGTAAAATTGCGATTTTCATGAGAAATAATTTTCCGATTGCGCTCAAAAACGTGGCAGTTCTAAGTTCAGAGATTTCGAAGGCCTCCATAAAAAAATTTCATCTCAATCGGAGTATCGGTTTAGCCGGAATCGTGCGGACAAACAGACAAAAATACAAAAAGAAAAAAAAAAAAAAAGAAAAAAAAACATTCCGGATTTTTTTCTCCAGTGTAGTAGAATGGAATCTTCGCTTCGCTCGCTTCGCTCGCTACGCTCGCTACGCTCATCCAATTATGGTTAATATTAAATTAAGAGTCGATGTCAAAATTAAGAGGGTTTATGACCCATTTGGCAGTTAGCAAATAGCTGTTCGCTCAGCCAAGAAGCATCCTACGTATATAAAATTTTTCAAAAAGCATGCATGGACGTTCCAAGTCATACATTTTTAAAATTTGTCTTGATCAGCCAGAAAAAAATTCACGAATATAGTCAATTTTGAACTTTTTAACAAAATTGAAATTTGGGAAAACTTATTTATTTTTTATAAATTATTTGAAAACGAATTTAAGAAATGTGTTACCATAGAGACCCATATTTCCACTTTCGTAAAATATGTTCAAAATTTCAAACACCTGTAGTGTCAGTCAGCCGAGCAAACAGCAAATTGCCTCCTGGGAAAATGAGATAATTTGTAGACCATAATCTAGTACCCGGCAAGTCTTCAAATATTGAAGACAATTTGCCAGTCAGAAGTTATTTACATGGTAACGTGTGAACGTTATTCAAGGGCAAATTGTTCATTCTATTCTTCCTGCTTTACTCGCCACTCTGATTTGCTTTCTTTTGTGTTTATGGAGTCGATCTCAAGAAAGATTGGCCTAGTTTACCTTTTTCTTTCTACGGCCAACAAACGAGGTCAAACTCTTTAAAAATAATCTTATTAAAGAATGTATCTTTGAAGTAAAACTCAACACAAGGCATCCCACATGATCTATCGCTAACACTATCTACATGTTTATGTAACCTCCTAGAGCTAAACTCAAGATAAAAGATTCTATGCCGCCCCGTGAACACCGAGCTCAAGAACTTTCACAAAGAAAATACTTGCTTTATCAAAGAGAACAACAAGAAGACATGGCCGCAGGTTTCAAATATATTATTTCGATACTTGCATCTGAACCCACCACGTTTTAGTTTGAATCTATGTAGTACGCTCAAAGTTACCAAATGTTTAAAGAGCCCTAAATTTTTATAAAATATAGTTTCAGTAGTAAATCTGGCTATACTCCACCACCACATATGTTTGCAATGCAATAATATATTAAAATTGAACTATTAATAAACAACACACGTTTATATTCGGAACCTTCCCAGAGCTTGATTTTAATTTTTATGTGCAATCATAAATGAAAAATCATTTAAAAGTTATTATCGATATTATTATACTATATACACATCATATTTAATTTGTATACAGTACCGTCGTAAATATGACGTGACTAGAATAATATGTTCATAGGGATCGGCTATTGATGGAATTCGCAAACTTGGGACTGATGTACTCTGCGTTTCTCCACTATTCTTATCCAACTGAGTGAAGTGAGGTATTGGCTTCAACCAGCAGATTGCATCTGCAGTACAAGAGTCGAACCAACAAATCCACTCCCACAACAAGTATGCCTGGATTGAGTAGAACCCTCATTCTGTGCCCCAGGGTTCAATGTGATCTGGCTATAAGAGATAAGTTGACCATCTAATCAACCTTGTTTATTGGACCCGGCACCTCCACCAAATACTGCAATGTAGACGGTCCAGAATTCCAAGGGTTCATTCCCGGGTTAACATTAATAAAGCAATTGCCAATATTGCAATAAAAAAGGGGTTGAGCAACATAATACAGATCAAATCATATATGAAATGGACTTAAATCCATCAATAAGTAATCATACTGAAATGAAATAATGCATTTTAAATAAAGAATCTTGTAAGCGTTAACACATGTTTTAAATCAATATTAGTACATGAAGTTTGGAGTTTGTATAAGATCAAAGGTAAAAACATCAATTTACCCATACTTAATAATGTTGGAACAAAGTGTAATGATACGTATAAATATGGGTACGTGTATGTCAACACTAGATTGATAATTTTTGTTTAAAAAATAAAAATCATATTATATAGGCCCTATATACTTCAGTTCCTAAAAAAAAAATCAGCTTTACTTGTCAAATCTATAAACGTTTAAGATAGATGGGATGAAGACTGTACCATAAAGCGATCGAGTAGGGTAGGAACACCTTCTTAGTCTACACACTCAATGGAGAGCAATACATATCTTCGAGAAGATTGTTGCTTGTTGTTTGAGCTTGGACGAATTTTGTTTAAATTGTTTTACAAATTTTCAATACACCCAATGAGATACAACAATATTCTTACTTGTAACGCCAGTAAAACAGTATTCGTTTATTATATAGAACAATAAGATGCCAAGAGTTACGTACTCTTTCGAATGTTGCACATCTATTGATTTAGTTTTCACATTAGCTTTTTCTTCAAATGATCCAGAGCACCCTAAGAAAAATTCTACATAAAAGATGGAAACATATTTCCCCCAGTATCAAACTTATCATTTGCCTCTCTGACACACTTTACTAGAGCCAGATGCTGTTTATCTACTCCACAAAGTACACTATATAGCGCATGCTAGATGCACACTGAAGTTTTCTCAGAAAATGTTCGTAGTAAGAAATAGAGATTAAAATTTACGGAGGGAAGCTTTGCTTGCAAATGTATGCTTAACATCTCATTTGCATTTTGGTTAGCATATTATACTAATTTTATAACATAACATTAATGAAATTAATACAAATATCCCTTTTTATACACATCTCGTGCATATACGTCCATTAGTATGTACATGATATGTACACGATAATTAGGAAAAACGTAACAACATTGAAAACTGGTTTCGTATATATAAACAATAAGTTCCTGCGAATTAGCGACTTCTTGCATTACAAATTCAATACGTTACTTCCATTGAACTATACTAAGATATACAAACTAGTATTTTATACACAACATTCTTTATAGCACCTCTTAACTTCACTGTGCATGTCTTGACTTTGACTTTCATATGGGCCTACACAGCTTTCATGCGAACAGTGTAACATTCGGTTTTAAGTGCGGCAACAAAAAAACGTCGTCTTTTCTTTTAAGAATAACAGCTCAAAGGCGTTGCTCGCGCGCGTTAACACTGAATCTGTTTGTATATCCGAGTACTTTTCCTTGACGCGCTCGCTAAAGCGCTCCGCCGTAGCTGACAAGAATTCAGTGGTGATGAATGTTTCAGTAGAAACACAGAGCCAAGATGTAAGCAGTAGTAGAGTAAAGAGCAGTAGTCACTTTATTATGCAAATTGATCACGTTAGCTGATGTGTGTTAAATCAGAGACGAAATAAGTAAGGCTTTCCGGATGAGGTACTGATCTCAAGTAAGAACAAGCACATTTGATTATTTACGAAGCTTAAGCCGAAGCAAGAGGAAATGAAAGGAAATATCTTGCCCCATGAAGTATATATAGTGAGGAGCTGGTAGAAGAACCACATCCTTATAGAAGCAGCCTACACATTTATTATAGGTGAGGCGAAATATATAATTTATGTTCTGATGCTATGTTTGCGAGACTGGGGAAGAAGGTACGTTTTATGTCACGTGTGATTTTACGGTGATAAGATGAATTTAGAGCGTGTTTAACCCGTTATAGGGAGGGCAAGAGACTGGGTCCAAACATTTTGCTTTCTACTACAACAATTTGAAATTCGTGACTTTTTTAAAAGAATTTTAGAATTTTTCAGATGTATTTACTTGTTCTTTTAGGAATAAAATGCAAATTTTGCATTCTAAACTGTCATCAAAGTTGAGAAAAAATACAAAATGTTATTTAATTATAAAAAAAAATAATATTTTTTTTGCAATTTTTCATTCTTTCCATAAATTTTTTTTTTACATGTTTGAATTGAATCTACTCCAGGCTAACAAAATGTCCAGAACATCCCGAAAATTTGTGTATTTTTGTGTTTTTTTACACAGTTTGATTTTTGAACCATTACAAAATCTTTCTAACCATTAGATAAACGATAAACATGGCAGATTTAATTGTGTAGATTTTGAAAAGTGGTGGTAAATATGTATACCGCTAAAGGGTTTAGAAAAGCACAATTAATAAGTGTACAGAATGTACATACTATGAGTTGTGTTTCAAGCTAGATCTTAGTAGATAAAAAGCTGTTGTCGTGCAGTGAGTAGGGCTGCGATGGTTGGGGGATATTCTCTAATGAACGAAGGAAGGATGGCTTCTCTGGCACAGTGTCTGGGGGATTCCGAGATTATATCTCTGAGAAGACTATCACGAACTGATTGGGGCTTAACTTCTCATGCTCGTACAACGAGGCTTATCGAAACATCGCCTCTGTTTCGTGGCGAGAGCACGACGAGCGCACTATACGTACAAGATATGACGTTCACAATATTTAATAGGACACTATAACTGCTCTGAAATAACATCCCCGAAAATGTTTTAGTTACGTTGCTATAGTTGGGCAATCTTGCAAATTATAATTTGCAGACGCATAATTCTGCCAATTGGAAATATTTGTCTCCAGTATTTTTCGAAGAATAGGATCGGTGTTTAAACGTATTTTATATAAAAATGGCAAGTCAAAGGTTTGCAGTAAACGGTTAGAACCCCAACCGTATGTGCAACTTCAGTTATTCTAAACGGGCTTTATATTCTGCACAAATTTTTATGAAAAACAATAAAAAATTGCTGCCAACAGTTATTTTAATACAATTATTGAAGTAATTTATTTTAGGCTTGACGTTAGTATTTGTTAGTAAAATACCGGTATATCGGCGAAGAGAATGAACGTTGGAAGTGAAACGCGAATTATTATGTTGACCTCAACCCAGACAGGGTAGCGTGAATAAGACATAGGCCTACCAACAAGGAACAGCTGGTAATTGTATAGACACGACCGGAGTTGACGCGAGAGATCTGACACCTCAGTTTAGCTACCTGTCACTCACATAGCGTGCGGAGAGAGGCTCATAATAATTGATAGGGACGGCTAGTTGAGCGTGCTGGCTAAATTAGGTGTAGGGTTACGGGAGACGGCCGAACTGTAAATTTGATCGATGAGTAGAAAAAGTGAAAAACTATAACTTTTATAAATTCTCGTCTTTATTGCGTGTAACGCTCAACCTATAAGGTGGAATCTCCTTTGGATAGCAAGATGGAGGATTCAATACTTGCTCCAACGAAAGAATGCAGATGTTTGGTAGTGGTGGGGGTAGTATGAATGCGCGTAAATGGAATGTCGCCTTTGTGAATGAAAGAGAAATATCTTTTACCAACGCAAGCAAAAATTATCTGTGCTAGATCACAGGGTTCCTCTGTGTGCTGGATCCACACTGGGCTAGCGTGAATAGAGTTGACAAAGTTGTTATGTTGGGAAAACAATTTCGAGCCATCTGCATTCTTTCGTTGGAACCACTATATCGTCTGCGACTCTAGATAATATTCGTAGTAGATAATAGATGTGTTTACTTCTCTGCCATACAATGCGGCCAAGGGGATGTGTTGTGGTCCTCGCGATTCGGAACTGAAACTGAACCGTTTGATAAACTGCGCACAGCTTTCTCAAGAAAAGTCACAGTATCGCTTGAGCCAGTAAATAATCCGCTGTCGGTAACATACCTCGTTTTATGTATGCAGTATACAAGTTGTGATGGTTTTTTAATCAATCAGGACCTAGTGAGTGTTACGAATAAATTGTTAAAAGGAATAAAATATGATATAGTTATTTTAATTTAAATCATTTGTTAATACATAATTATTGTGAAACTTTATTTCAGCAGATCACGGGCTTGACACAAACCACAGAAAATCATGACTGTAAACTTGTTCCAAGATTATCTTCATTCGTTAACGCAAATGCAAGGGATTGAGATCCTTCACAACCACCCCAGATTGCTAATTACACCTAGTAAGTCGCCTGAAGTGGGTCACATCGCGTAATGTACCCCACAGCGGTCGTCCCTATAAATATGTTCTTTTTGTTTGTGTCAACAACATAACATGTTTGTCAGACGATGATCACGTATACGTAATTCAACGTTTGCGAATCGTGATTTTTAGATCGTCGACCATTTGGCTGATTGAATACACATTTTGAATAATATGGTGTTCATAGAGTTAATTGATTAGCTGTTGACTAACCATAGTTGGGTTGACCGCTTGTATCCAGCTTATTAAAATCAACAAAACTCATTTGATAAAATAATTACTAATTACAATAATGTTCCATAACAATTATATAGAAATCAAATAACGAGTCATTTCGCGAAAACAGCGAAATGACTCGTATAATTTGATTTCTCTAATATTTCGGGCTGTGAAAGCATCAAGAATGAAGTAACAATAAAGTTATCATGACGATAACGGAAAGCTTATTGACCCGGAACGAAATACAACAATAAAGTTATCATGTTGCGTAAGTATCTCGTGAGTCTTTGGTTCAGCGGGTCGCCGGTTCTTTATCCACCACTGGCAATCCTGATTAAAAGTGTGTTCTATGATTTTTTCGTCGCTAAGGCTAATGCTTGAATGTAATCAATCCTCTTATCAGACCTTAGACATTCTCTTCATAAGAACCTTAACATCCTAATAACATAGTCTGCTGAAGTGGGTCACAATGAGTAGAGTGTATCCGAAAGCGGGAAATCTCAACGAAAAATAAATTTTTAAACGTCGATTTGTGGTGGTATTAACGTAAAAAAAAACTTTCAGGGCTCACGTATATTGTTGCTAAATTCTGTTGAGGTCTTGACAAACAAAACCTCGCCTTCGCCATTATTTTACATCATGCCAAACTGCAGGTACTGTCATATTACTCAGGACTGTACATACGCCTTCGGCCCGTGTCGTCTACATTCTACACCGCCTACACCGAAACTCAACTTGCGGCACTGACCGCGTGTAAGTGCATGACAGACGAACAAAGCTACACTGTCACACTCCATTACGTACGTAATTAATAAGTTCGTTAGAAGCAGAGTGAAGCTGACAGTTCCACACGATGTTCTCGTCATGTAAAATAACCTTATGCATATTAATACTCGACATCTATGCAGAATTATCAAGAACAATGTAAATTAATGACAAAAAATTAATGAATAACCAGGGCATGTGACATAATAAACCGCTTTGTAAAACATATACCACCACCGTTTAAACGACATAGGGGACTCTATAATACCCATTCCGGAGAAATTACTTGTTTATACATTAATCTCGATGAACCCGTGTGCTGTGTTCCCACTGGGGTTTCGTGCAGGTAACAGGGATATTTTTTTATGTAAAACGTATTTAAAAATGAGTCACTGTTTTAATCCTGAATCAAATAATTAACGCGCGTCTGGCTTATGGTCGGCTTATGGATGGTTCCTGTTCTCAAGTACCATGCCCTTCCTATATCTGAAAGCTACCCTCTATGCATCACTTCTCTGTCAGTTTCACAGTCGGAGCCTGTGTCACGTCTCATAGTAAAAACCGAACATGATATTCAATTGACTTGAGTTTCTATTACATTTCCACAAACAAGGATGATACAACATGTTTTTGGTTTATACCCTGGGGTCAAGCCTTACTAAAAATAGGATTTCTATCAAACTGGCACCTCCACCAAAAAAACTTGAATGCTGGAGGAAATTTATTGTTTGTATTATTCTTCGATAATCTGCTGATAAATTGTCTTAAATATTTTCGGTACTCCCTCTCCCGTACTTGTGCAAGTATGCTATATAAATGAGGAATACATACATCAGTCAGCAAATATTAGCAATTACGAATATTTCATTCGTCAGATTCAGAGCTTTTTGACCCTAGTCGACTATCCTAGTTGCACCTAGTCAACAATGCATGACGTCACAAGTAGGTTTCAGTGAAACTAGAAGTGGCGTCACAAGTAGGTTTCAGTGAAGCTAGAAGTGGCTGTATGTAAGTTAGACAAATTGCTAGTATACCACTATTTTCAAATTGTAATCATCGATCACTGTGATGAAACCAAAAAACATAATACTATTAATATATAACATTAAAATAGTATTTAAATTTGTACATAAGATTCTGAAATACCAGTTATTTTTTTCGGGAGAAAGTTTGTAAAATCATCAAAATTGTTAAATTTCAGAATTTATTTGTGCGTAATGCTCAATTATGTTGATTAATTAATCTTTGATTATAGAAGTGACCATATCCTTGCTTGACAATTACGCAAAATTGCATATCGATCGGATAACAACTAGAAGCATGTAAAGCTCCCAAAAAAGTTTCAAATAGGTACACGACTCTTTTCAAACTAAAAACGACTACAAAATAATAATTGTTCAATTTTGATAATCGTATAAAATGTATATTTTTAAAGGCTTGAATTTATTGTGCTTCAATAAATAATCGTAGATCACCAACAGCTATGGACAACATGTCAAAATTGTATTGTTCGAACTTTGAAACGTAGGCTCAAAACGTTAAGAGCGTCCTGTGTAACGTAAACGTGTAAACGTGGTCTTCATTGAAGCTTGTAAAGATATAACTAAAACAGATAAAATAAATTTCAGACAGCACGCTGGTTAAGTTAGGCACAATGTTGAAGATGTGAAGGTTTTTAGCAGGTTGTTAGCAAGGATGGTTAGGATAATGTGCTGTGATCAGACCTGATGGTGGAGGTGCCGGGTACGCCACAAGAAATGTTTTATGTGTTTCATTTAACATTTTCAATTATTATAGAATTTATAAATATTTTGGTTTATTTAATTATTTGTTTTATGTACAAAGAAACTATTCTTAGTACATCCCAGCTGGACAGACTTAAAAGAAACGTGTTTCAGATATACAGAGTGGTTTTTCTATGTTGGGTCATTTCTTCATCTTCAGTTCCCTCTGAGTTTTTCTTTTTCTTCTTATACAATACCCCTGAGTTTTGTCCAACCCTACGTTAATAGCGTGACTGAAAACGAGGAAAACTAAGAGAACGGTGGCAATGTACACAATTGCTGCCATGCAATTATTCTTGTACAGATTCAGACACGTCTGGTCCCGCCTTCTTTTTCCCATTAATTGATTTGTGTCAAATACAGCATTTATTGTTACGAATGTAATTTAATTAATTAAAAACTATCAATGACTTTTGTTCAATTAAAATTAACTGTTAATTTCTTGTTAGTTGTCTCGAAACGAAGTGATATTTTCTAAATTAAACACAATAAAGAAATTGTATTCAATTAAAATAAATACAATATTTTAATAATTTAAGCTTCACCTAAAACAAAATCGTTCATACTAACTCATCATTGCTTTGGCACCATCATAATTACGATAATGCTTATACATGAGCAGAGCATATTATTAATTTTGAAAAAGTATACTAAAATATTTTTGGTAAATTGTTATTGGGGAAACTCGGGTACAGAAGTACCACTCTTATACCGCGCCTGTTTCATCCTTCTACGCCTCTTGATGGAGGTGCCGAATATACAATTATTACAACTTTATGGGGGGCTAACCCACCCACCTAAACTCCTGGGCCTGGATTCTTCAAAATGCCTAACTAAGACGTGTCTTAACTAGGACATGTACTTAGGACACGGATCGGTATTCCTGAAAAATCTTAGCCCGTATTCTTCAAAGTGCCTAGCGCTAGGACACTCCTGAGACGTGCAAAAGATAGGTCAGCCCTGCGCGCGTCTTAGCGATGTCCTAGTGAGCAATGGCGGCGACCACGGAAGCTGGCTGTACCACCTCGAATGTAAAAGTCACAATTAAAAATGTTTGTGTCATCAGATTTTAATTAGAGTGGTATTTTTGGATGCAGAAACATTTGCAAATAAAAGTAAAACAAATCATGTAATGCAACATTTTGTTTTAACAATAAAGGTAATCTAACCTAAAATTTGACAGGTAGGACCGTTGGAGAGGTTTGGAGTATGCTCCCCTAGCCATACGCTTACGTTTCCTTTGCTTTTAAAACGTAGTTGTGGTAAGATTTACAATTATAAATCAATGCAAACGGTAGAGAACTAATCCGTACGTTATTCATATTGCTTATACGCCATAGAGACCTAAAAGGGCTAGGTCCTAGCTAGGCCTAGGGTAGGGGGCTAGGCTAGAGCATTATTGACTTGCAAGAGTTGCGACCTATGTAGGCTATAGGCCTGGGCCTAGTTCATCTACAACCGTATTTTATTAGAGAAATATAGGTACATGAGGCCCTCACAGTCACAGTAAATCACTAATTGAAATGAAAATGCAGAGAGGCTATAGGCCAAGGCCTAGCTAGCCTATCCCCAGGGAGGGATCTAATCCAATCTGAAGGCCTAGGCCTAGGCTAGCCCCTAAGCTGTAACTTTAGGTAGGCCTAGCCTACTGTAGGCCCTACTTGTAGCCTACTGGCTATATAGGCCTACATAGGTTTGCTAATAGGCCTCTGGGCTAGCTAAGCTAGGCCTAAATGTCGTCTTGGCCAACGCGGCTGGTACGATTGCCCTAGTCCCTAGGCCTAGGCCTATGACTTGGCTTATGGCTAACAACTGTCCGAACCTGGGCTGGGCTCTAGGCTTCACCTACAGCTATGTCTAGTCTTAGGCTTTAAAGTAGGCCTATGATGCCTACTTCATATAGAGAACATTTTATAAAACAAGTCTTAACTCATTAATTCATTCAAACCGCAAAGCGATCTTTCGTATATTGATCATTCGCGGCTGCTGCTAACCGAGTGACAAGATTAAGCATATTATTAATATGCTTGTTGTATCTCAGTGTAGGTATTTAGTTTCAATCAATTTAAGTCAGTAGGCCCTACTTCTATGACTATGAGCGGTGAAACCTACTGGCAGCAGTAGGCCCTAGGTAAACTGCATCCTTTTATTTATTTCTAACAATTGGTCTAGTAATTGTTTAATTTCATGAACAATTTTACATTCTGCCATATTTAGTGAATATGTAGTAGGTAAGGTAGATATAATAGCAGGATAATTTAGTATAATCATAGAGCATCATCTCTATGTAAAAATAAAGATAATATTAAGATCGCACTCTTAATGTGGACAAGAAGAAAATTTTAACGGAAGTGAAGAGATTCATTGGGCAGTCTCTGGGACTGGAGCTGGGAGCTGGAGGGAGCCCAAAGGTCCAGCCACTGATCCTGCCATCCTGATCCAGATTAAACACATTATTTTACCTTGTAAATATTGTTCCTACATGACATATTTTAACATTTATAATTATAAGGGTTGCGTTCTCTGTAATATAGGCAGGTATATCTACATATTTGCTTAAAATTGAATAATTTGATTGGTTAGTAATAGTCAGCATGTTAAGATAAGCACATTTGTAGAGTCTAACCTTGTTTACCCAAAAATAACTAGGCCTACCAAACAAACCAGCATGACTAGGCCTACAACAAAAATGAAACCCACTTCCAATGCAATTCCACACACTAATATTTTACAGTTACACCATTCTGTGACAAAGACAGAATAAAATAGGGCTAAGCAAATTATTCTTAGTAAAATCATTGTCAACTACTTTGAAGTTAGTGGATATAGTAGGGCTAGTAAGCACTGTAAGCTAACTACCGGTACTCTAAAGTTTAAATTTGTATTAAGAAAGTAAAATAAATTGTTTCCGCGTTGTATTTTTGAAACACTAGGGGCCTACTCATGGCATATTGTCATAAATACTTCAATGGGTTATTTTGAGTAGACTAGTGACACATGTCTAATAGCAATTTCCTTTTAACAAGATAGTACCAAGTACATACCGGTAGTACCATCCTATGCTATCCACTGTAAAATTTGGTTAAAAAACTGAAATTTTTGATTAAATTATTGGTGATGTGTTTGTCTACGGATTGGGACTAAATATAATTAATAAATGAGTACCTATGCATACCTACATGTTTTCATGCATTTACATCAATTTTTGTTTTACTTAAGCCTTCTTTGACAGAATTTGGAAAAGGATCATTGAAAAAAATTAGTATACAAATTACATTTTTTTTTTTTTTAAATATTGTAAGAAAATGTTCCTGATGGTAGCTAGTTGATACCCTGCAGTAGGCCCCTAAGTCTTCAAATAATTTCACCCTATAGGCCTACCCAATTTCCTTTTTGAAATTTTAATTACCTATATTGTTGTTTGCTACAGTAAATTAATTTTACTAAATCTGCAAAAATTTCAGAGGTAGTATGAGAAAATTAACAATGAAAGAACATTATTATTCAATATCAAATAGAGCCTACTAACCAACACATTAAAAATTTTACTTTACAATTTTAATAATAGTAGTCTGCACATAATATAAAAATTAATAATGATGAATATCATAGTGAATATAAAACAATCTAAAACAAAATATAAAATTATGAATATAAATGAATATCATCTCATATACCTAGTTAAGACAATATTGGCCTACTGTAAATTGCTACATGTCAATTAATGTTTGATGATAATTATTATGATTATAATGTTTGTAAATTGTAAAATATAATTTGAAAGTTAAAACCAGTTTACAAGTACATGCTCTACCTGTAGTAAACATTATTTATAAATTGTGTAGTCCCTAATGTTCAATGTGTTGCAGTTTGTGTAACCCACTATCCAAAACAAATTATACATCATGTCATATTAGGGGCTATTGACTAAACATTATGATTTCTGTTTCACTTATGACACAAAGGTGTTCAAATGAATAGTCATTAATAGGGTCTGTATTAAGGTGAAAGGTGTAGAACTATTGGCAACATGCTGGTAAGTCACTGGTTAGTGCTGATTACTTCTAGTAAAATTTAAATTCAACATTAGGGGTGGGGGTTGTAAAGAGACAGTAGGTTGATTGGACCA
This sequence comes from Sweltsa coloradensis, assembly GCA_024449915.1. Classification (NCBI taxonomy): domain Eukaryota; kingdom Metazoa; phylum Arthropoda; class Insecta; order Plecoptera; family Chloroperlidae; genus Sweltsa; species Sweltsa coloradensis. The sequence goes on from JAMZAV010000117.1 coordinate 684,468, forward strand.
TAACATACATGTAAGTACATTATTTCAATGAGTAATTTGAATCATTATAATGTATAGAATAGAGCACGGGTGTCATATCAAATGACCCAGTAAACTATTTTTTTTTTTTATTATTATTTTATTATTGTTCATACTCTTTGCTATTACTATCTACAATCTACCACATGACAAATTTATTATTGGTAACTCACTATTTAGTGCTGGCCATTACTAGTAACTAGTAAGTGTTGGTGATGGTGGAGTAAAAGTGGTTGTAGAAGGGACATTTGGGTAGGATCAAAACATTTTGAAATGTAATTTTGGTTTTGTTAATAAGTAATAATGTAGATGGTACAATCTAATACCCATTCCCATGTTAAGAGAAAATGTGAGAAAAAACTGATCATATCTTTGATACATTGATATTTTAATAATTTTAATAGTATTTTAAAGTTATTAAATTTGGTCAATCTATGCCCCCCAAATTAATGAAGGGGGAGGAGTTTTGCAAAAAATGGCAAAATGAATTAAAACAATTAATAGAATATATTTGTTTATTCCTCATTATTGTGTTGGTATAATTATTAGAAAAAAACATTTAGTCAATTTCGTTGATGTGCCTCGCCCCCCCCCCCCCCCCCCCCCACCTCCGCCCCACACGTACACAATTAGGTGTGGTGGAGGTGGTTGGGAGGGGGGGAGTGATTGTGGAAATGACAGTAGGTTGATTGAACTAAAATATGTTTAAAAATAATTTAAATTTTAAATTTAAATAATCATAAAATTTATAGAGAATATCAGCCACACCACATTCCTATTTTAAGGAGTGGTTAAGGTGTTATTTTATTAGGGATGACATATCGCTTGCCTACTCGAGGGTATTCAACTATCATTATTATTTCCCACCATGTCAAATTTTATGCATGGTAACCGAAAATGCAATATTTTATAGTATTAGTGTGGACTGTTAGGTACGGTACCAATTATTCTTTTGGTTGGCAAATATAACATTGTTTACACTTTAATGACTATCTTCAAATAAACTGATTTTTACTTTTGGCTCCAGGGCTGTCGAAAGTATGAGAAAATTCTGAACAGGAACTTTTCCTTTCTCTCATAAAAACACCATTCCAAAGGAATCTGATAGTAACTTTGGGGCGTGGGCTGTCAGGGGTGATTAAAATTTCCAAATTTTGAGGATTGGAAATATTTGGACTAGTACAAGCTGAATTTTCCACTCTTTCAAAAAAACACATTTTTTTAATTGGGCAGTAATTTTGATCCCTAGGGCTAACTAAAGTGGTAAAAGTAAAATTTACAGATAAGAGAATAGGCCTAATGGTGCAAGTTGGACTAGACTAATCTAGAAATGTTACGCTCTTTCACAAAAACACCATATTTAAATGATCGGATGGTAATTTTGGGCCCCCCAGAGTTATCCAAAGTTAGGTAAGTTTCCTTTCCCACTTTGGATAGCCCTGGGGCCAAAAGTTACTATCTTGAGTTTTTTAAAATTGTGTTTTGGTGTAAGAGCGGAAAATTCCCAATTTTCCCAGTCCCGTTTCACATCTATTTTCTGCTTATTCAAAAAATTGGATTTTTTTAATCTTTGGGCAGCCCTGCCGCTCAAAGTTACCATTTTATATTTTTAGGATGTTCTTTAAATGAAAGAGCGGAAAATTTCCGATTTTTCTACCTAAGGTAAAATAGTATTACATTTTGCACTATTCTTCTGCTAAATGCCCTTACTATATAGGCAACAAACCTGACTACAGTAGAAAATTCAAATTTCGCGCGCTTTTTATAACTTACTCCTTATTGGTCCAAAATGTCAAAATTGATGACGTCATCTATGACGTAATGCTACTTTGTCTTAATATTTAGGACACGTCTGAGATTTTCTTAGGCACCTTGAAGAATAGGGCGTGACTTAACTAGGACGTCTTAGGAACGTCTTAGTTAAAATGTCCTAGCAGTGTCTTAGTTAGGACACGTCTTAGCACTAGGACACGTCTTAGTTAGGCGCTTTGAAGAATCCAGGCCCAGGGTCACCCAAAACACTCGGGTCATTCTTGTAGCGATCGATTAATCGTTGTGAATCAACCGTGAAGGGTAACAAAACAACGAAACACGCATGTGAATTGAAGGTACTAGGAAAACGCTCAGTTGGACGCGTTGTTGAGCGAGCACCGGTACGTGCAACATGACCCGAGTACGACATTCCCATAAGGCCCACCACACAGTGTAGGCCTAACTGGATATTGACATTGTACACTGTATACTATTCCAACATCTTTGCATTGTACTAATTCACGTCATGCCTTCTAAAGTGTATCTTTGTATCTTCACTGCCTCCTTCATTTTTTAGCATCATTTTTCGAATTATGATTACCAATAAGTCTTTAACGTCTTGACCGATTTAGCTGAAAATTTGAAAAATAGGAGAGAATGGTGTACTTATTGACCCTGAAAATTTCATAACGATCGGAACATTTTTTTTTTTTTTTTTTTTTTTTTTTTATAACCAACGATCGGATTTTGTTCAAAAACTATACAGCAACCCGCCTAGGTGGTATGTACATGTGTGAAAAATTTCAGGTCGATCAGAGAAACGGTGCGACCTGTATCGAAGCAGTAACAGAAAAAAAAAAAAAAACAGACATTAGAGCCATAAGAGTCAAGTGGAGACGCTCGCTTCGCTCGCTCAATCATGTTCGATTTATTTCGTGAGACGTGACACACGCCCGGACGGACAGAAGTGATGCATGAAGGGGAGGTTTTCTCCTCAATGTTAGTTACTTTCACAAAATGTTCTTTAAAGCCGATAAATATCATACTTAACCAACCGGACCATATAAAACTTATTGGCTACTACCACGAACACCTCGTAAATGAATTGAATGCATTAAAGATCATAATAAATAAATATTTGTAAGGGGCTCATTTTGTTAGAAGAAGACAAACTTTTAAATAACATTTCACGAACATCTCGACGGAGATATTAGTATGAAACCACCCTGTAGATCATCCTTCATTCTGTACCTCAAGGACTTTGCATTCAGCTCGACCTAGATTTTAGTGCATCGTTAACAAACATGCATTGAACCAAAACGACGTTGAACTCTAAATGAATCTTTCGAGTATATTATACATACGAAAAGTTATCAGTTCTGTAAATTCTATGAGGTGTTAAAATACATGAATAAGAAGAAAGAACTGCACAGAACGCTTCAGCAAATGGTATTGCATTCGTCTAACCAACTATAGAATGTATTTGAGCGAAGTCGCTTTACCAATTCAAAGAGTTGTTTTGCATGCTACATTCAATTCCGAGGTAATATTAATAATTTTAACCAGCTTAAAGAAACTATTTCAAAGCATTTCTGAAAACCTTTTCAAATGATAGTTTCATTAACATGTTTAGAATTTTTGTTTCGTATTATGTCGTTGCTTCTAGTAGGGGGGAAAATATCATTCGTTGAAAAGTCACTAAAACTCTCAATACATTCGTCGCCTCAAGAGCAGATATCTAGCCGGAATATCCTCATCACAAGAAATCAATGTTAACCACACGTATTCTATAGGCAGGTTATTCTTTGATTAGTGTTTAATGCGTGTTTGATTTGATGGTGTTTGATTAAATTACTCAAAATACGGTTAAACATTTTAAAACATTGACGGAATTCTCTGTTTAAGTATATAATCAGGCCTCCGAGATCCAATGTTATAGATTATATAAAAATACTATTACTTTGCGGAAAATTGTAACTCTTGTCTTCAATACTTTAGATATTACATTCAAAATTTTAAAAAAATAAAAAAAATAAGGGTATACATACATTCAAAGAGAGGAAGAAGGAGATTCGAAGGGACTTAATTTTAATTATTTTTCCTTGCTATAGTTTTTAGTTTGGCCAGAAATCTGCATTACGGTATTCGTAGATGAATAATAATTTGTGTTCTGTTATAAGTATATTTGGCATAACAGTGAACGTTGTTAGACAAATTATATTCACGAACACCATTTTGAGTTGAGTGCAAAACTTTTGCTTCTACATTATATTAATTTAATTTCTTTACGATTCTAGAAATGCCCACAAGAGGTTAATAATTCATTTGCAAAGTGTTGTTTGTGACTTGTGGTGCCTGAGGTATGTTTTTAACACTTTCTCAGTATTAGTTTAGTAACACGTCACTGTTCTCAGAGTAACGCCCTACAAAGCAATCTTAAGACTCTATGGAAGTGTTCTTAACTTTTAAACAACGGTTGTATTTTATAATAATAAGACATGGAACTCTTAAGTAAATTGCTTGTTTCGTAAGAGCCGTGACTATTGCTTTCAGCTTTCACGGGGAATCATAAAGGTGCATACTAAGATAGCGCACTGTACTTGACAGGCTTCAAACTTCATTTATTTATTGAAAGCCTATTTTAAGGAGACATAGAAACTGAATTACGAAGGAGGTCAATAAATATAAGTAGTGTTACATAACTGCACACACATTAATTAACAGTGATTGAATACTTTCAAAATAAATATACAACAGGATCAATACACAACTATGATCAACCATATATTTTAACATATTTAAAATTAAAAAACATGTTTGTGAATTTAAGCTCAAAGTAAATGTGTGCATTACAAAAATTAAATTAAAATTATCAATTATAAATACAATATTGTCATAATTTTACTTTTATAACGTAGGATGGACATATTTGTTTATCGGTCATGCAAAATGATAAATTTAAGTACAAAAAAAAACAAACGGAGGATTTGAATTGAATTGAAAAATATCATAAAATGAAAGCCCTGAAACTTCTTAAAAGCTTAATTTCGTAGATCACGTGGTAATTATCATTAAAACAAAACAAAAACTACAAAATAAATAGCTTAAGAAGTTACATGAAGTCAGTGTCGAGTAGAGTAAAATGTTGGTAGTAAAAATAGTATTTATAAGTTGACGAGTGTACTGAACAACTAACGCACTTCTCGGTTACTTGACGCTCACTAACTTTTACGTTCGCCCTTATAGTAAGACACAGTCAATCTCACATTTCCGGCAGCTACAGCACCCGTGTCGTCGTGCCCTATTGATTTCGTATTTGACAAGATTGCTATATGGGACTGATTTCTTTTGTGACCTCACTGATTGGATTTTCGTTACACAACATAACTACAGACTCCTTTCTCTTCCTAATGTCAGCATGCTCTTCTTTTAGATGATAATCATATCCTACGTTGATGTTTTCATTGCACACGTCATAATGTTATTCTTCTAATTTCGAAGATATTCTGTTATTTCCTTCTGTCGTTTTATTGAGTGCACCTATGGTCGCAATATTTTCACCCTTTTTACCCTTTTTGCAGTATCACAGTATTGAATAAATTACATTTCCGATAGCGTTCAGTATGCTGCGAAACGGTAGTAACGTTTAAAAAAACATTTTATGTAAAATTGTTTCGTGATACAACGTATTTTTCGGAAATACTACAGATGTTTATCGACACGGTATAGTGCATCGTGTTCACAACATGACAAAAACAAAACTCAACGATCGCAAAGAAGATTAAAGAAATGAATTTATACAATACCGTGATCCGTAATCATATATGAAACATCGAGGCCAGTAAACATTCGCACAGGGGAACACATTTCCCACGAATGTTAATAATGAATCAATCTATGAGATATAGTACGCGAATTCCTAAATTAATTCATTGTTTTTGAGTAAATACTTCGTGAAATCTCCATAATTTACTCAATTTTGGTCAACTTCGGGAATTTATTCAGGATGTACAGATTTTGTATACACAAATTTTCATACTGGATATCGACATTTATTCAATGTGAACGCGCACGTTAATTTGGTAAATCGTAAGACAAGCGGTTTGGATTTCTCATTTTTCACGTTTGGACTTGTGTGTCACAATATATCATTCACCTTTATTTTTATTTTTTTCAAGCAAATTGTGGATATCAATAGAAAAGTACTTTATTAACATTGATTCAAAATATAATAACGATATTACCAATCGTTCAGCAAAAATCATCAACACATGAGTGCTTGCATCTGACTTGGGTCAAGCTCAGCGCTCCCTCGTAACAGGTACGAATGCTGTCATTAGAAAGAGATAAGAGGCTGTGAGTTTATTTCGTTAATTTGATTGTTAATTACACGCTATCCACTTGAAACAGCTTAAAACTCACCGGATTGTGGATGGATAGAGTTCATTAGAATAGCTCACGTAATGTGCGCATTACAAGGGCGCGTAAACTGAGACGTGAGCGTTGTTTATGTTATGATACGAATCCAACCGCAGATACAAAGAAGACTTTTCGAAAAAACTAGATGAGGAATTAACTCTGTACACTTTCACAAAGTGGCAGCTTAAAACGAAATCAGTGAAGTAACGACTCGCTGGTTTTACCAATGAAAACACATTTACTGACGTATTTTGGAGTTTAGGTTCCATCAGTGGAATTAGTTGATCAAACAAATACTGGCATTGAATACATTCGTATTTAACCAGTTACGCAGATTGAATCGTATATTGAGCCAAATTTATAGATAAATAGGTTTGCGTACATAAAAAAAGTGTGTACGATATTTGTTTGGTAATGGGTCTGATTTGTTGTGGCGTTTTTTCCATGTATTCGTCAAAGTTTTGAAGACTGTTGACATCATCGTCAGGACGGGTACATACACACTAAAAAGGTACATACCTTCATTTAATAAGACTTGTAAAAATTTTGGTCCACGCATAGTTATAATACAAAGTATAAGAAAAACGTTTTTTTAAATGTAATATCTTATTTTAAAACTAGAACGATAGTTTTTTCTTCATTATTGGACTTAGCTGTGAAAAACGTGATTAATCAATATTTTTTGTCGTAATTAATAAACGTTTTTATCTCATGTGTAAAAGATAAACAATGATATTCATCTTTTTAACTTCTTGTGCAGGTTTACATACGACTCGACTGTATAAGTTATTGTAAACAAGCACATGCTGCACGCGTGTCCGGGCGTACGTAAAGTAGGGAGTGAAGCTTACCATTGAAATACCACGCTTCATCAAACGTCCTGCTCTTCTTGCGGAGGTGCCAAGTGTACAGATATTCAAACTTTATACCCCCCTTACGACCAAGGTCAACAAACATACGGAATCGACTTTGTTGAAAAGCAATGTGAAAATTAAAGCATGACAATTGCAGGTCATGAACGATTTTTTTATGAGACGACGTGACGCACGAAAAATACGGTTGGATGGAAAAGTAATGTACATTATAGTGGAGCATTATTTCCCAATTATTGCTTACAAATTTTAATCTATAGATTTGTAGTTTAACCACTTTTGCTGTCTAGCCAGGGTACTCTGTAGTCACCCTCTACCCCCCTTACCCCACAATGGTATATAAGGCGGACTTCGAGCCTTCGAGCCGCGGCCTGCATTGTTACGTAAGGCTTCTTTGGTCGGGAGAACCAGAGGCGGGCGCCTCGCCTGGTGAAGTCGGGTCTGACTTCGGGAAGCCTGGGAGGCAAGGAAACGTTGAGTCGGGGGAGACTTAAGAAAGCTACAATGTGTACTGGTAATGTTGTAATGTAATAATGCCAATAAACCCGGTTATTAAGCAAATACCACCGTCCATCATTGAAGAAGGCCTGGTCCCTCATCATTTCACTAGCAACGGCGGACCAACCGTTGCAACGTCATTAACACCTCCTTTCATTATATTGGCAAAAAGTTGGAAGAATATACGATTTAAAGGCACGAAGTGATACCAAAGTGATGGTGTGAATATATTCTTCGTTGGTTTGGCATGGTTCAATCTTAATTCGTGAACCCAAGAAAAGAGTACACAATTTTGTGCAGAAGGCGTTTGAAATATATATTTCATCCAAGAGTAAAATAACGACCATTTACTATTACGTTTCTTTTTATGTTTAATGCCAGTCGTAAGCAACTTTTACAGCCAAGGAGTTACGCAGCTGAATCTTGAGTAAGATGAAAACACTTGACGCACGAGGGGAGAAACATAATTTATTACTTCAGAGTCGTAGAAGAAGACATTGAAACAATAAGAACAGTATCGTGCCCTGGACGGCTTGAAATACGTTTCTAGCAATTATTTAGTTATTCACTTTCAATTGACGGTAGTATAGTAGGGGTTTATGCTTTGTGCTTTCCGTACGTATAAAAAATCTGATACATTAAATGTTACGGAGAATGAAACTTGTTTTTAATGCCCCCAAGTACTGTACTTTCGTAGATGGTTACATTTCGTTCACGTTTCCCATGAATATATATTTTAAAACCATGTATCATGCAGCCTTGGGACGCAATAGTTTTTCAAAGATACAACCTTTCTATTCTGAGGACAGGAATGAACGACGAAATAATAAATAATAAATTTTCGATCAAGTTACCAGCATCTACAAAACTAGAAGAGATATTTTAAGTGATGTGTTTATGCTGGTCATAACTCGTTCGATGTGTTAATTTTGTAAAGGTTTCTTCACTCTAAAAAGTGTAAAATTTACTAAAATTGAGAACAAGAATGTACAGAAACTTGAGTTTCGTAACAAATAAATACAACGATATGGAAAGCTTATTGACCCGGAACGAAATAGAATACGAACACACACTAAAAAACAATTAACCAAGGTCACTTACATAAAAACAATTGCGAATTTTCGAGTAACACTTCCTTACTCTTCCTCAAGCAGAGGCTATTGGGGTTGATGTATAGCCCAAAATAAACATTTCTGTTCATTTCATTTTTCAATCCTTTCATTTTTATTAAAACATTTCTAAACGAAGCCGATTTTCATACTGCATGTAATCTCCAGACTTAATAAGCTGTCGTTTTCCTGACTGACGCAATCCTGACGCAACATGATAATATTCCACGTCCAATATTGTATCTTTCATTTTGAAATGGCAGCGATAGAGGTAGGCTAACTCTGGTTCCATACTATAGCCAAGTTAAAAAAGACCAAGAAAAAGATGCGTTCTTGGATTGAGCACTTAGTTTGTCATTTCCTCCAATCAATGTTTGTACATGTGTCTATGTTTTTATCATACGTTACTGGTGGGGCTCTGCCCTGTTAACGATATATTGACAAATAAATAAATACATTTAATTAGTCACAACACATAGCTAATGTTGAACATCAGCTACACTAATGATCTGGGTTTTATGGTTTTTACCATCCCAACCAATTCCAGTCCTTCACCACGTCCGCATAGTCCATAAGCTTCACAACCCGAATGAGTTTTATAAATGCTGCCATGTCAACTATGTCCGACTCGCTAAAGTGGTCGCACGTGGTCACTTCACATCAACAGGGAGGTTGTTTATCACCAGCTGCAGCGAGCATGACATCTATTGGAAAACTAAATCACACTTTGCATCGCCGGTAAAGCTATTGCGTACGTTGCGCATTCTTCACCATGGTTACTGGCATCATAGAAGCTAGTTGGATGAACGATGCGGAGACTTTAATTTCACTTACCCCCCACAAATTTAGCTCGGGTGTTTTTTTTTTATTATTATTTTATTTGTTCGCTCTCTACCGGGCAAACGGCATAATATGCGATCTTGATGAAAATTGGAGGGGACCTTCGAACGTGCCACGTTTTTGGGTACAATCAAAGTAATATTTCTTATGAATATCGTACTTTTTACGTTTTTTCCCCGATTTTTAGTGCGATATTTTCGTGACATTTGGGCCGATTCTGACCAAACGGGTGGGGCTACAACGTTTATATTTCACATAAACAATAAGGTTATGGTGATTTAGTATCTTTTGAAAGAAAAAGTAGAAAAAGTTAGCCAGAATCCATAGAAATAAAGGTTTTAATATGAGTTTTTTGAGGTTTATAATAACAATTAACAAGTAACAATAGAAACTTGACAACAATCACCTACAATGCATTCAAAAAGCACTGCAAACTAAAAACTTACAAAAAAGCTCATACATCAACGCGGCGGGACTACAGCGTTTTACTAGTAAGTAATAATAGTTAGTATAGGTCTTCACTAATGAGAAGACGCACCAAAAAACCAACATCAGAACCATAAAGATGTTTACTTAACCCTAATTTTACCATAGCGAAAAAGTTTTAAAGAGTAATGATGTATTATATATGAAAATTTGTTTAATAACGTTAGTTTCATCACCATAACCTTTCAACTTAAAATATTCAAAGTTTTGTAAAAGCCATTTTGTGTTTGGCTTCATTATCTTACACATTAATAACGCGCGTACAGAAGTTTAGTCTCAAATAAGTAACTACTAACCGAAAGCTATGAACAAAATTTACAACCGCGAAAGCCTTCCTTCATTCAATAAGTTTTGTACGCAGGGTTACCTTTAGTATATTATATAGTTGAACAACTATATAATATACTAAAGGTAACCCTGCGTACAAAACTTAACTGATTTTATTACTAACGCTATCAAATAGTTGTAAAGTACATTATAACACATTACAATAATAATAATAATAATAATAATAATAATAATAATAATAATTGCCCGGTTTAAACTAGTTTTTCTTGAAATTGCAACCATTAGATCAGTGGCGTGCCCAGAAATTTATGGGGGGGGGGTCTGTTAAGCTGTGAGGAGATTAATAACTGCGAAGTTGACTCTACGCACTTAGCAATAGGGGGGCTGTCCCCAAAAATTCAGCATAGCAGGTCTATGCATTTTTTAGAAGCTTGTGGTTTGAAAGCGTGTTAAAGCGTTTAGATACGTTCTGGTTGTCTCGTGTTTGAGTATACATACAATTTAAATTCTATAATTATTATACCTTGTTTGTATAATATATTCATTATGTTCATATTTCGGGAGTGCACTCCCCCCATTATGGACACGCCACTGCATGAGATTGAGTTTGTACGTGGCAAACTCCAATGTACATTTCCCACGTACATATAGAAGTTGTGTAATGCAACCATTGTTATTTATGATGCATACATTCTAACTTGGTTCTTATTTGCATACGAAATAATGTAGACATTCAGTTGTTACCACATTCCTGCTTGTGACGGAAAAGCAATTATTTAAACCATTATATTATATGTATGATTCATGATCATGCTTAGCATCTGTAGCACACCATATAACTTCGGGGTTAGATTTGAAAACCAAGAACAGAAATCGTTATTGGGTGATTTGTTCGTTATTGGTATTGTAAAGACGTGTCCGGAAGCTCATTTTTCGATGCTATTTTAAATCATAGTCTAAAATGTTATAATAAATGTTATATGTTATGTTATATATATATTGTATTGGTCGATGAGGGCAATAACAATATCCAGAAGCACTAAGGATCCTTGTGTAAATTTGCAGCAATCGAAAATACGTACCTCGTTATAATTCTATCCGTCATAATGAAATCAGCTGATGCCTGGAGGATAACGAAATATTGAGTCTAAAAATATTGCAGTGAGTTTTATTAATAATAACCGGAGACTTTTGAAACAGACTCATTATTATATAATTATTATCACATAATTCGTGTTACAAAGTAGCTTTTTCTTTGCTTCATTGTTATCAGATTATGTTGGCACAGAAAATCAAAATTGCAAAGTATTCCGATATAAATAGCTTGCCTAAAATATTAATATATATAAAAAAACATTTAGTTCTTTTTCTTTTTAAGTAATTTACAGGACATACAATAAGCTATAAAATAACTAGGAAAACGCTTAAGTCCCGCCGCGTTGATGGATGAGCGTTTGTGTAAGTTTTTACTTTGCGTGAGACCACTTTTCCTTTGCAATTGCTTTGTGAATGCATTGTAGGTGATTGTTGTCAAGTTTCTATTGTTACCTGTTATTTTTACTAGGAAAACGCTTAAGTCCCGCCGCGTTGTTGGATGAGCGTAATTGGTGCATTGAGCTGCCATGTGTTATGCGGATTTTCTGTTGTTCTGTGAAAAAATCATTACTAAGTTGAAGATTTTTTTAAAATTAAATTAAATTAAATGAAAAATTAACCTAAATTTTAAATTTTTTTAATTAATTGTAATTTAAAAAAAGGAAAAAATCGTAATATTGAAATTTTCATAAGAAATAATTATTCAATTGCGCACAAATTTTACACAAATATATGAATTTATAAAATTAAGGTTCTGTGAAAAAATTATTACAATAGGATAAAGCATATAGGTGTTATAAGTCAAAGAATTGTTTTAAAAAAGAAAAAAAAACGTAAAATTTCGATTTTCATGAGAAATAGTTTTTTGATTGCGCTCAAATTTCACACGAATACATAAATTCATAAAATTAGGGTTCTGTGAAAAAATCATTAAAATCGGACAAAGCATGTAGGTGTTATAAGCTGAAGAAATTTTTTAAAAATCGAAAAAAATCGTAAAATTGCGATTTTCATGAGAAATAATTTTTAGTTTGCGCTCAAAAACGTGGCAGTTCTTCGTTCAGAGATTTCGAAGGCCTCCATAAAATTTCATCGCAATTGGAGTATCGGTTTAGCCGAAAACGTGCCTCCAAAAAAAACAAAAAAAAAGAAAAAAAAAGAAAAAAAAACATTCCGGATATTTTTCTCCAGTGTAGTGAAATGGAATCTTCGCTTCGCTCGCTACGCTCGCTACGCTCATCCAATAAACCTCAAAAAAACATATTAAAACCTTTATTCCATGGATTCTAGCAAACTTTTTCAAATTTTTCTTTCAGAAAGCAATACATCACCATTACCTTAATGTCCATGTAAAATATGAACGTTGTAGCCCCACCCGTCTGGTCAGAATCGGCCCTAATGTCACGAAAATATCGCACTAAAAATCGAAAAAAAAATCGTAAAAGTACGATATTCATGAGAAATATTTCGTCGATTGTACCCAAAAACGTGGCAGGTCTAAGTTCAGAAATTTAGAAGGTCTCCAAAAAATTTCATCGCAATTGGAATATCGGTTTAGCCGGAATCGTGTTAACAAACACTCAAAAATACAAACTGAAAAAACAAGAAAAACGAAAAACAAAATCGTAAAGAAGCGATTTTCATGAGAAATCATTTTTCGATTGCGCTCAAAAAAGTGGCAGTTCTAAGTTCAGAGATTTTAAAGGTCTTCTGAAAATTTCATTGCAATTGGAGTATCGGTTTAGCCGGAATCGTGTTAACAAACACACAAAAAAACAAACAAAAAGAAAAAAGAAAAACGAAAACAATCGTAAAATTGCGATTATTATAAGAAATCATTTTTTGATCTATTTTTCGTACAGTTCAGTTCTAAGTTCAGAGATTTCGAAGGTCTCCATAAAATTTCATCGCAATCGGAGTATCGGTTTAGCCGGAATCGTGTTCACAGACACACAAAAATACAAACTGAAAAAACAAGAAAAACGAAAAAAAAAATCGTAAAGAAGCGATTTTCATGAGAAATCATTTTTCGATTGCGCTCAAAAAAGTGGCAGTTCTAAGTTCAGAGATTTCTAAGGTCTCCATAAAATTTCATCGCAATTGGAGTATCCGTTTAGCCGGAATCGTGTTATAGTACAGGGCCGTTGTGATATGACCCACGCATTCAAAAAAACAAGCAGGGACCGCTTGGGATTTATTAAGGTGGGTCTCCTGAACATCCCCAACAGAATCCCAAAAAATCCGGTTGCGGGTTATCCGCCATTTTGAAAATCAATTTTCAATTTTTTAAATTTTGTCGAAGAATGAAAAATTAGCTATATTGAGCGAAGTATTGGACCGAAATAGCTCAAAATTTGTTTAAAATGTTTGATAAGAAACGATTAAAGCATTTGGTGCGCCCTGCTTTGATTATCTGGCGACCTACGGCCCATGATGGAAACTTTTACTCTTTTTCTTTCAATTATTGGAATAGTTTTTCGCATATTTATCAATATAAAGTAGAAACTAACGATCCGGATGAAAATTTGTTTCAAATAAAGTTGTAGAGCATAAAAAAAACAACCATTTCATATTCTGGACTGTCTTCGTAGATAACCAATGGCCGAACGCTAAATGACAAGCAATACAATTATGCGGTGAGCAGTGTTCAGATGATTGCTCGATGCTCCATCACTAGCGCAGTCCCTGGCCATAAGTCTCGTATGAATTTCGCCCTCTATAGATTTTCTCCTTTGATCCTGTTAGGGTATACCTTAAGGATAAACAATCTTGGGTAAACATCTGGCATCCCGGGTCTAAGTTTTTTTTTACGACTCCATCTTCTTTTGGGCATACGGAGAAGTGCACGCATTTGGTTTTCATACATTTTACATACTTTTGACAACATGTGTAATAAATCTGACTTTATATTTGGATTCTCCAACAAATTTTTCATTAAATGATTTGAATTTGCAATTTGGTCATTCTGGGAACATTGTGGGATTATTTATAGGAATACATATTATTATTAGTCCTGATAAAGGTGCATTATCGTCAAATTTGCGTTTCATGACAGACATATAAAATTTGGCACCCAGTATACGAAATGTAATTGGATATTGACTATATAGGGCAATCTCATTATTGCCCCACGACCACGACACCAATGACGGCCATTTTACAAGTGGTCACAAAACTTATTTTTGAAAATTTATGACAGAATGTTAAAATTTTGGTACACACTTATAAATGTCATTGAAAAATGACTGTTAAACAGGGCCATGTCAAACTAACTAAGACAATGGCACCAATGGTGGCCATTTTAGAAGATGGCCGACACACATTAATATGAACCACGTAAATTTATGATAGAATTTTGTTATTTGGTACACACATAGGGCACTCAATTGAAAAATGTCATATTTATGTGTTCATATTTTATGTATTGTGTTATCAATACCTTTTAGAAACAATGTGGTATGGATCCGCTATCGCGTATCTAGATAAGTTGCTATGGCATTAAAAACTACCAATAATACTGCTTATAATAATTCACTTGTTTTCCTTAAACACTGTAGGCAATTATTGACAAGTTTCTATAATTACACTATATTATTTGAATGTTATGCATTTTAAAAGCGCCCAGCCCGCGAGAAATCGATTTAAACACAAAATTACTGTTTTTCGATGTTTTATGAAAGCTTCCATAAGTATTTTAAAAAATCAGGTCTGCGAAATTAAATTTTGCATTTACCCGGAATAGGGTTTTTCCATTGTTGGTATTTTGAAATTTTCTCAAAAATGCTATATTTGACTGTCCATTGTTAAGCACTAAATTGCATTTGAGGAAAAATTCTTTCTACACACATTGAATTGACTTAAATAACGATCCGATTACAACCAAAGTTGTAATCCAATATGGCTGATTATCCTATATCCACAACATCTAAGTGAATGATGTAACAAAAGAGTGTTAAAACGCACGAAAGAGTATTCATATTGTGGATATTAGGAATTTAGCCATATTAGATTAAAACTTTGGTTGTAATCGGATCGTTATTTAAGTCATTTCAATGTGCGTAGAAAGAATTTTTTCTCAAATGCAATTTTTGCTAAACAAAGGACAGTCAAATATGGCATTTTTGAGAAAATACCAACAATGGAAAAACCATAATTCCGGGTAAATGCAAAAACTAATTTCGCAGACCTTATTTTTAAAAATACTTATGGAAGCTTTCATGAACATTGTAAAACAGTAATTTTGAGTTTTAAATCGATTTCTCGCGGATGTATCAAACATAGTTTGATGCTGGGCGCATTTAAATGCATAAACATTCAAACAATATAGAGTAATTTTATTATAGAAACTTGTCAATAATTGCCTACAGTGTATAAGGAAAACAAGTGAATTATTATAAGCAGTATTATTGGTAGTTTTTAATGCCATAGCAACTTATCAAGATACGTGATAGCGGATCCATATCACATTGTAAAGTATGACATAACACATAAATATGACATTTTTCAATGAAGTGCCCTATGAGTGTACCAAATAACAAGATTCTATCATAAAATTTACGTGGTTCATAATAATGTGTGTGTCGGCCATCTTCTAAAATGGCCGCAATTGGTGCCATTGTCTTAGTTAGTTTGACATGGCCCTGTTTAACAGTCAATTTTCAATGACCAAATTTCAACATTCTGTCATAAGTTTTCAAAAATTAGTTTTGTGGCCACCTTGTAAAATGACCGTCATTGGTGTCGTGGGGCAAAAATGAGATTGCCCAATATAGTCAATTAATTATACATTACATTTTCGTATACTGGGTGCCAAATTTTATATGTCTATCATGAAACGCACAATTTGACGAAAATAGATCACCTTTTTGCAGGACTAATAATAATATGTATTTCCCTATAAATAATCCCACAATGTTCCCAGGATGACCAAATTGGCAAATTCAAATCATTTAATGAAAAATTTGTTGGAGAATCCAAATATAAAGTCAGATTTATTACACATGTTGTCAAAAGTATGTAAAATGTATGAAAACCAAGTGCGTGTACTTCTCGTATGCCCAAAAGAAGATGGCGCCGTTAAAAACTTAGGCCCGGGATGCCAGAGGTTTACCCAAGATTTTTTTATCCTTAAGGTATACCCTAACAGGATCAGAAGAGAAAATCTATAGAGGTCGAAATTCATACGAGACTTATGGCCAGGGACTGCGCTAGTGATAGAGCATCGAGCAATCATCTGACACTGCTCACCGCACAATTGTATTGTTTGTCATGTAGCGTTCGGCCATTGTTATCTACGAAGACAGTCTAGAATATGAAATGGATGTGTTTTTTCATGCTCTACATTTTTTATTTGAAACAAATTTTCATAGGATCGTTTGTTTCTGTTTTATTTTTATAAATATGTTAAAACAATTTAGATAATTTTTTAAAAAGAGAGTTATAATTTGAATCAAGTCAATCAAGTCGCCTGTGAATCAATACAGGGCGCGCTTAACGCTTAATTATCAAACAACCGATTCTTATCAAACATTTTAAAACAATTTTGAGCTATTTCGATCCAATACTTCACTCAATATCGCCAATTTTCCATTCTTCGACAAAACTAAAAAAACTGAAAATTGATTTTCAAAATGGCGGATAACCCGCAACCGGATTTTTTGGGATTCTGTTGGGGATGTTCAGGAGACCTACCTGAACAAATTCCAAATGGTCCCTGCTTGTTTTTTTGAATGCGTGGGTTAAGGCCTAAAATGAGCTAATTGCACTGTACTATTAACAAACACACAAAAAAACAAACAAAAAGAAAAAAGAAAAACGAAAAAAATCGTAAAATTGCGATTTTTAAAAGAAATAATTTTTTGATTTATTTTTCGTACGGTGCAGTTCTATGTTCAGAGATTTCGAAGGTCTTCATAAAATTTCATCGCAATCGGAATATCGGTTTAGCCGGAATCGTGTTCACAGACACACAAAAATACAAAAAAAAGAAAGAAAGAAAAAAAAAACATTCCGGATTTTTTTCTCCAGTGTAGTGAAATGGAATCTTCGCTTCGCTCGCTTCGCTCATCCAACAAAAATATAAAATATAAATTGTATGTTAATATCATCATATGCACATGCGCATTTAGAATTAACGGTTGGATGAGCTCTGGCTAACTTATTAGAGAATGTGAATTGCCGATTTTAAATTAGCGTTATGGCCAAATTCAGCGAATTTCCAGACACAATGGACCAATTTTTGAACTCTCATTTTATCCCATAAAATTTTAAACTATGAAAGGTTCTTTACAAATAATATGCATCACATAACATTTTCAAATTTTAAATTATCTTGTTCTCAACGATTGGAAACAAATATTTTATAAAACGTCTTTAGTGGTTCAGTTTTTTTTAAATGATAAAGAATCAACAATGTGTTCTAATCGCGACAAACACACATTGTAACTGAAAATTGAAAAAACTCCTATAACACAATGGATAGAGCTTAAAATTTATCCAGACTAAATCCTTGCTTTCCTCATTAAAAGCTGATTTGTCCGAGCTCATCCAATTGATTTGAAGACCACATGCGTAGTCGTTTGTTATTGCCGTCTGTTGCTTCTTTTGGCACCTGATAATTTTTTTTTAATCTGAGGCTAGAACGGAGGCGAGTTTAAGCGCTCAGCTTTCTGTTTTTTTTTTTTTCCGGGTAAATGGTTTATAACACAGTTATCATATTTCACACTAACGTTTTTAAAGAATAAATCTATGTTATCCATTATGCGTATTCCTAAATTAATTTATTGATTTTGAATTAATATTTAGTGAAATCACTAAGTAAATTTTGGTCAACTTCGGGAATTTATTCCAAGTGTACAGATTTTTTTAACTCAAATTTGCATAATGGATATCGACGTTTAAATCAATGTTAACGCGCAGATTAATTTAGTTTTATTGTAAGATAAACGGTTTTGTGGGAATTTCCAGAATTGTAATCCATGATTTGGATTTCCCATTCTTTCACGTTTTGGACTTATGTCTCGCAATGGATCTTTAAGGCTTATTTTGTGCAACCAATTACGGATATCAATATAAAAGTACTTTATTAACTTCCATTCAAAATTTGGTAATGATATTACCAACCGTTCAGCAGAAATCATCAACACCTGTTTGCGCGCATTTGAGTTGAGCCAAGCTCAGCGTATTATAACAGCTTGCCTCACAAGTTAAAACAATTTAATTTTACATTGTAAAATGCGCGTAAAATGAAGTATTTAAAATCCTCTCGTATCATTATTCTCTTTTTAGTATTTCAGATTAATGATATACTCTGCCCTATCGTGCAGCAGTTGATATGACCACAAATATACATACCGGAGACAGTCAAAAGAGGAGTTACAGCGAGGAGAGTCGCGCACGATGGTTCGCCGAAACTCCGCTAGGAGACACTCCAACCTTGGGACGGAGAGAGCTCTTCACGTGTTCATACAATGACATTCCGGGGTTGTGAGCATATCGTTATTGTAGTTGGGACAAGCCCTAAAAACTTACAAGAGTCGGACGAAAATCTCACTACATACTTCAACCCTTTAGTATTATTAGTTTTATGTTTTAGTAGTTTGTACACTAATTAAGAAAGTTATCGTCCGAAACTTTGCGTTAAAATAACCTTTAAATTAAACCCCAGGCAAAACAACCTTTCGAGAAAGTTTTTCGTGTTATGTAACTTAAATTAAATTTCCACGTTTTAAATTAGAACATGAAAGTAAGTATTCATTATCTCTTGTACAATGGAGGAAGAAGATGGTCTATGTTCTCAGAGAACATTAAATGAGGATGTTACGCCATTCTTGTCTTCTTTTTATAACAAAGCATAGCTTTATTTAGGTTTCATTTTGTATTTTTAAAATTCCGAGCTTCGAGTGTATTATTGTGTTTTAAAACTCGCTTCAACACATACACGTTCATGCAGGAACCATAGCAAGACTGTTAAGTTATATAATTTAATATGTTCTCATTGCATTGTTTGTGTTGTAAGTGGTTTCATTGCATTGCGTAGGCCTACATACAATTGTCATATTTTGTCGGTCAATAATTTAACTTTATAGGAAAGGCACGATTATAATAATATACATTTTTATATCCGAATTATGTGAGCAGATTGAAAGTTCGAGCCATTAACGAAACCGATTTGTTACCAGTTTTGCGCGACTAAATTTAGCTGCATGCCTATACCAAACCCGATTCACCATCTTATAATATTTCCTTTTGTTTACTAATAACGTTATGTTGTTTAGGCCCATTTCGATAAATCATTCGCAAGTAAAGAAATTACAAAAAAAAAACACTACTTTTTATTACAATGCTTAACAGTTCTATATGGAGCAAGACCAGCACACGAGAAGAACTTAGTTGGGAATGATCTTATTTCCATTTTAATTAAAACATCTCTTGACTATATAGGCTTTTGTATTTACTGGTTAAACTGAAATAATTGTACCAGAGGGCCAAACATGCCCTACATTTGCCTTCCTACCCCACGGGCAGGTATAAAACATCGTCGTCACATTTTGGTCTAATTAATAGCAAATCTCTTCCGTACTGTCAACTGATCCCTCATTATAAGTAATTGGGGGACTCGTATAAGGATATCGAAAGTATTTTACTCCACATCCCAATAATTCAGTCAGAATATGAATTAGGATATAAGTTTCCTTCATCAGACAGATGTTATGTTTAGTTATGTAGCCAACTTAATCTCAAAATACACAAACGTGTAAAGTTATGTTACCTCTTGAGGAAAAGAGTATTGTTCTGGCGGTGCTTGTATTAAGAGCACAAATAATAACATTATTCTTATATTTACCCGTAATTAGCTGACGTTTGTTCAGCTTGTCTTACATTATTAAAGTTAGTAAAATTACAAGAAATTGACTATTACATTAGAAGCAGAAACCTTTTGACCTTGCAAACAAAACTTGATGTTATTAAACACTAAATTACCGTTTTACGTTATATGAACGTATAGTCATTATAAAGTAATTAGCTAAAGGTGCTTACAAAAATAAATCCTGAATAATTTGTTGAAATAACTACCGAAACCTTGACGAATTAAAAACGTACACACGACGTTCATAGTAATTTTTTTATTTTTTATTTATTTAATTAACGTCTATCCTATTCAGTTATAAAACTGATTTACAAAGGAGGACAACTAATTAAATCTAATTACATAGATGCAGACACAACAATGAACTACAGTTTAGTAAATAATTGAAATAGTAACATTACAACAAAAATGCATTAAAACACAACAATTTTGATGGCAAATAAATAAAATATGAAATGCAATTTAGTAATGAATCAAATATAAAAAAGGTGTAGAATAAAAGAAAAAACAGAAATAAATTATTATTTTTTTGTTATCTTTAGTGAGTTAAATGCACATCACAGTCCTTAATTACATCATAATGACGTCAAATTTACCATATTATGTAATAAACAAATGATTCGAAAAATAATGTTATATGAGATTCATAGAGGTGCCAGGTAGACCTAAAACATTTTTAACTCCATAAGAATAGCATTGTTGGTGGAGGTGCCGGGTAGAGCGAGAAAAGTTTTAGTTCCATAAGAATAGCATTGTTGGTGGAGGTGCCGGGTCCTTGAATTTATTATTTATATTACGGGGAGAGAGATGCATTATTGTTGTGGTATTTTTTTAGAGTGTAGCACACGTGGCGGTTTAAAAAAAATTACCTTAGTGTGTTATAATCATACACATTAAAGTAGGAAGACAGCACAATTCATAAATTAAATAAACCAGTACTATTACAAATTATATAAAATAAGTACTATAATATATTATTTATTTTAATTTATTCATATTATATATTATACATTATGTACCGTGGTCTACGAAATTTCTTGAATAACACCCCGACGAACCGACGAAGTGTTCTATAAAAAGAGCTTATTGGTCTGGAACAATATTAAAACGAAGTGTGTTGTGCTGTTAGGTAGGTGTATACATTTAGCTTATATACGAATAACACGTGGAAACATATGAACACATCTCAAAATTCCTTATATCTGAAATTTATTGGTATGAAGACCTGAGGTTTTCACAATAGTGACTTATTTAGGAAGCAAACGTATCGCAACCCAGCTACTTTCGACGGTTTCTGTGACACGGACTCCATCTATGCCTAGTGTATCTTGTATTATAAATAACAAACTGATAGCTACATTTCTCAGCCGAGAAAACAAAGGGTTTATTCTTGTAAAATTTCCAATCTATTCAACCTGCTTTCATCCGCGATCCATTTAAAAGGTGATGTATACTTTCAATAGCGAAAATAAGTAAAATGCTATTCGCCATTTCGCCCATGAGATAGACTTCGGTAAACATTGTTTGAAGTTACTTTTCCATTCTCCTTTCATCACAAATCAATCTTAAAATTGCGATTAACGTCAATTTCACCTAAAGATGTGTTTCTTGATTAATTTCAATAATGACAGCAAATTCACTATCTATAAATGAACTTTTCACCAATTCCATTTAAAATCATGTTTCAAGATAATATTGATATTTAAATGGGTTTACTTAAGCGAATATCGTTAAGCAAAGGCCGCTACATCCACGAATTGCAACAATTGAGATTGAAATGAAAGTTATCTTTCCTGTGGAGCTAACACAACACTCATCCCCGCCTGACGATGATCAGTACCGAGGCTGGTGTAAAACACTGTCGCATATCACTCACCTCCGTCGTTCGTTTCTTGCACTTGTCTGACGCAGCGAAGATGTTGAGCTGCGAGCTGCCTACTGGCAACGGGCACTGATCTATATCGACCCGTCGCAAGTCAATGTCGATCCCGCTCGTTCCCCTGTAACAAGCGTGACGTCATCGTTATTAGTTTCATTACCAAGAGCCGAGGATCCTTCTTACGAGGCAGTTTGACAACGCTATAAATAAAGGCGTCTTTACAGATTGTAGCTCAGCTAAAGTATATTAATTTTCTCTACAGGACTAGAATCTGCACACCGAGACCAAATGAGAGAGAATACACAAAGGAGAGATAATGATTATACTTTTCTAAACAATGTGGTAAAGGTTTTGATACAACGAACGCAAATGGTCATACATAATATTAAGTAATTTATCCGATGAAAACCTGCCCAGGTAAAAATAGGGTTTCGATTTGCACTCTGATTGGTTCTTAATACGGGTGTATCCAAAAGGTGCTTGTTTTAATTGTGTTGTGAATTAAGTGACAAGTTAAAATTTGTAATAATCCTTTCCAAATCTTTTCCAACGGTTGTAAACCTTTCAAAGTTCGTTAATGTTTCTAAAAAACTAATTTTTAGCCTGTAATAAAAAACAAAGCCTTGCATAAAAATGTTTATTTTGATAATTTGAATTTGTGAGGTGTGCGTAAAAGCAAGATAGACCTATTACCAATGTTTAATCATTAGAGATCGAAATAGTCTTTATTTTTTGTATTTCAAAATTTTGATAACAGTACGTTTTTGCCCAAGGGCAATTAACGAAAATGTATTGAACGATTCATTCACTTAGTTTCGGTAACACATACACGAGATTTAATGTTTTTACCCTGTCATAAAGTGATTGATTTAATTAAGAAAAATCACAAACGGTTGTGTTCGTTTCTTTAAACGCCCTCCAAGGAATCTCCCCAACTCCTGTCTTCACAGACGCAACGATTCCTCTCATGCTGTCGGAGGCCTTTTCAGAAACTAACAGGAGCTCGTTTCGCAGCGTGCTTCGTTTTCACTTACGACGTCGAGTTGTGAATTTTGCACTTCTAAAAGGCCACTCGACACCGAACCATACCGGAAATCAGATACGAGAGGTATCGACCAATCACATTCAAGGAATTCTGAGCGTATGCATCGAGCGACGAGATTTCGCCTTGCTTTCTCTTCAATATCACATAGTTTGCAATGCTGTCCTAAACTCAATGGGTTTGCGTGTCGACTCAAAGAAGGTTTAATGGACTCTCGTTTTATAACAAAGCAAAAGTATCAAGTTGATTTTAATAATGTCATGGTGAGAAAGGTAAATATGAAAGCATCTCTGAAAAAGAGGGGGTTTGACACAATTGTGAACGTGTTGAAAGGTATCGTAAGCTGGAGTCACATTCTATTCATAACCGCTCTACATTCACTGTTATCAAGCTGATAATACAAGAGGTATTTCTTTCAAAGGATTTCTCAAACGTCTTTCACAAGTCTCATGCCATATCAGATACACTTAGGGGACAACACAAAGAAAGTAAAATGACACATAAGAACAAAGGCAAGCGTCTCTTGCTGTATAGGTGTGTTTGGTGGTTAGGTAAAGCGATGTATTCCTATTTTATTCAGAACAATAAAATAAAAAAAAAAAATTTACACGCACACACGTTACACTTGGAAAATCAGAAAATTGTAAGAGATTAAGAGGACCTTGCCTGTAGTCAGACATGAAGATGGCAGTATCAGGCTAATTCAAAGTGATGGTCAGATGTAATTATAATAAATAAGGAGATCTAAGGATAATGTGGAATTGTCAAGCCAGATGGTGGAGGTGCCGGGTACGAGATTACAAGATTTCAGAGTTGGTAATAAAAAATATGTTTTTATTAATAATATTATTAATATTAGTACAGAGCGTAGCGTGTACGTACGTGCACGCAAATAGAGGAAGCAACGTGAACTACAGGGTTCAGACCACGCGAAGTCTTCTACCCCCCCCCCTCCCCTCACCCTTACTCGCCAAGTACAGATAGAGCGCACACGGCAGCAAGCGTATCTGTAATTGTATTTACATAGATGCTTGTAATGCCATTTCCTATACTCAACACGAAATACGCTAGAAGATTATTTGTCCAATCACATTGGAAGGTACGTTAAATCATACTTAAACATTTTCTGGAATCGACAAAGTAATAGAATCATTCCCCGTGCTAGAATAAATCCACAAACTATACGCACATGTATGTGCAAGTATTGCTACTTTAAATTGAGAGGTAGGAATCGGCTGCTGCTTTTATAAAATGTATTACATTACACATTAATATTTAGTATTTTATGAACGTAGACAGGATTCCGAAGATACAATTTGAACCTGATCCTAGGATCAAGCAGAGAAAATGCGGGTTGTCCATACTGAGGTTGGAAAGAGGAACTGAGAAGATATGAAAATACGAAACGCCAAAAGGGTTACACTGGAAAAGTGGTTACACATGAAAAGTGGTTGGAGAAAGGAAAATATGGCAAGAACTTCTGGAGAAGAAAGTGAAGATTAAAATAAATGGGCATAACAAAACCATATGTGCGAAGCAACTAGCCTACTTTGGTAGACCCGGGGCCAAAGAGTTTTTGGTGGGATCTTCTTACCTCCACCCCAACTCTAACCCCAACCCCAACCCAACTGTATTGTTGGAAATACGGTCATATAGAATAATTATTTGTTAATGAGTTACCTTTGAAATTTATTTTGAAATTTATATATTAATTTACCAGAATAATACATAGACATGCAGCTAGAAGACGGCTTTAACCCCATAAAACATTGTGTTTGAGTGCCATATTTTTCAAACCAATGTTATAACCAAAATTAGTCTGACTACTAAAATTATACGTATATTGTGCAAAAGTAGTGTGTTCATACAGAATGTAAGGTTGACACATTACACGTTGCTAGTTTTAAGCCTGAGAATATTCAGCTTGTCTCGTTTTAAGTCTATCTGTTAATCTGTTACACCCACCGAACACTGCACAAAGTAACGTAGCAGACAATGACGGTGAAACTGACAAACGTCGTAGAGCCAGACAACTAGTTGGTTAGACAAACAAACGAAAACTGTATATATATGCGGGCGAAGTACCTAGAACATGAAGCTTGTCTCACTTGACGGTAGGTATCTTTGGCAAGGCGCATTTCAATACGTCCACTGCAAGTACTTGTAAGTAAATACCTTGTTTGCCAATTTAGATGTTAATTATAAGTTATGATGGACGAGAATGGCTGCAAATGATCTGATTGGTCGAGCAATGGGCATGGAGTTCAATCATCTAAACGATCTCTCTGGGCGTGAAGTACCACTTAATTCTGATTGGTTGCTGGATGTCTGGACGTCATTTCTGAAGTCTGTCTGTGATGTACTTCAATTATATAAATTGGACTGTCCTTTCTTGGTGGTATGAAATTTCAAATCAAACATAATATGATGGCTTGATTTGAGCGCAACCAAAATAAACACTTCGGTTCAGTTTTCAATTGCTCATAAAAGATGTGGTGTGGTAAGTTTACCAGCTGTAATACAGATAACCACGGGGTACATTATTTGACTGTGTTCTGAAAACAAGCAAAGCACTATACCCAGACTATACCCAGCATTGTATTAATTCTGTTTGTGTTAGTATTGTTTAAAAAAAAAGTTATCTGTGTGTACATATCCTATTGTTATAGTTATAATTATAATGTATCTTCAAATGTAACAGATTGTTATCGAACGGTTTTTTGTTTTTAATTTTTATGCATCATAGCAATAATTTCATATCAAAATAAATAGTATATGTGAAATGAGTTGTTATAAACTAATAATAGTAATTTAGTTTTTACTTTACTTTTTACTTTTTACATCTTACTTTTAATTTTTACTTTTTACTTTTTACTTTTTACTTTTTACATTTTTACTCTTTAGGTATTACTTTTTACTAAAACAACATTAAATTCTCTGTACAATTACCTCTAGGAACTGCTCTCGTTCAAACTATGTTTTTGAGGGCAGCACACTAGAATATATCATTTACCTGTTGCAATTACCATGTAATGTACTACTGACAAATAAATAATAAAAAATAAAAAATAAAAAAAAAAAAAAAAAAAAAAAAAAAAAAAAAAAAAAAAAAAAAACTCTCAAAAGTCAGAGGAAAAAAACATTTTTAATCACCTCTATAGTTGCATCCTTGAATTACCGAGTTGCAGTCAAGGAATGTGAATTGCTCTTTGATGAGGTTGCAGTCTACTTACTATATCAATATTTTGCTGTGCAATATGACTAATTTAGATGTGCACAATGATAATGTTAATCGCTTTCGAACTCAAGTGAAAGAAACAACTAATAATAAACTTCACTCATGTCTTCAGTCACTCATCAACGAACATTCAATTAATATTCACACTTTACACACTCACTAATTCACACAATCATACACTCAAACATAGTCATCATTATGTAACTTTAAATATTTTAGATGTGTTATTGTTTTGAGTAGTAGAGACAAATAAAATAAAAATAAAATAAACCATAATAATAACTGATGATAGTAAATTTATATTTCAACACGGTTAAATTGATCAGAATATTAAAGAAAATCGGAACCAATTTCCAACCAACCTCCAGATTTAAAATATTGTGTATTTATTACTCGATCCCAATCAGTAATCAAAATTTAAAATGGGAATTTCAATTTAAAAATCATCACTTTCAATTTGGCCCAATTAGTATACTTTTAGAGTATTGAGATTTCTGTGGTGCTTAAGTTCTGTTTAGATGATTGCTAGCCCATAATAAATATTCAGTTGACTACCTTCCACCCGAAAACCTTATCGCCGTTTATTATGACTACGATTCACGTTTTCAGTACATTTGCTTCTTGAGCGATATCGTGT
This sequence comes from Sweltsa coloradensis, assembly GCA_024449915.1. Taxonomy (NCBI): domain Eukaryota; kingdom Metazoa; phylum Arthropoda; class Insecta; order Plecoptera; family Chloroperlidae; genus Sweltsa; species Sweltsa coloradensis. The sequence goes on from JAMZAV010000117.1 coordinate 711,510, forward strand.
AAATATATATTCATGGTTATTAATTAACTCACCCTTAAACAAAGTGAGTCAAACGCATTCAAGTAATATGTCTAGTGCAGTACTAGCAGGCAGCTCGTTGATTGAAGTACTCATAAACCAATAAAAAATAAACTTTATTCAATAGTCATTTATTGCCATATACTTTATGAAACACTGACCCAGAAACCTTATTTGATTAGTGGTCAACTATTAATCAACTTAATTGTGCAGGCTATTCAAACTCCTTAACGTTATTAAACTATTAAACCGAAGATGTAAGTTGTATTTAATTTAATCCTATCACATTGTCTTATTTTGCTGCCAATTAATGTCAAACTAACGTTATTATATATTTTGTACATATATCGATGGTCAATATTAATAAAAGGTGCTATTCAAATTATGCCAATAATATAAATTATAACAAAAACCACATAATATTTTTGTGTACATGGTTAAAAACCCTACAATTTCAAATTATTGCTAAAAATTAAACTCTTCATCAGTTAACAGCAGATTCATTATTTTTTTCTGAATGCCATACAGTGTGATATAAAAAACTTGATATTACTCGCTCCAAAAGATCAAGGTTCGCAAGCTTTAATTAAACCCTCGTTTTGTTTTGCCGAATGAGGGTTGTCGTTTTTGCACTGACGTTTGATAAAGGAAACCACGCAAAGGGTTGGACTTGGACTTCACTCACAAGGCTTCGGCCAACATTTGCAATTTTAAATCAGTATTATTAATTAAACGCAGGGGGAGAAGTTACGATTAAAGTCTCCACGGAAGTGAAATGGGTGGGTGTTCATTAGTGAAAGCTCTCGCTTCAGTCATCTAACTTGGCTGTGAAAATTACGTCACTTATTGATTGACGCATTGATTTCCGATTGATCGTCATTCACCGACCATTCCTGCGTTTAATATATAAACCTGTGCATTCGAACCTAAATGTGCTAAGTTTACTGTGAATATTGTTTATTGTTTAGATTTGGTAACATCTAAAGAAGGCAAAACACACTATACGCGCATTTATAAAAACTACGGACAGAGTGTACATTTCCATTTTAAGAAATAAAAAAAATAATCGAATATAACTAGTATGAGTAATCGGTGTGTGTATTTAGATAATCATACACTCTCACACACGGTGAATATAGCTTCCATTTAACACATTTTAAAATACATAATATCCAACCTGTGCCGACGAGATATTTAGTTCAAATTTCAAATTTATCATTTTAAATTTGTTCAAAAGCTAATCGAGCACTTTAAAGTTATATATGCTATTATATTATATGTTTATATGTATATTATTATATATTTTTTCATGTATTATATTATTATGTATGTTATTTGCGGTCAAGCAATCATCCTGAAATGATTGAATAATTACATTTAATAAATAAATTAATTGTATTTAGAGTCTACCCACTCAGTTATATAACTGATTTTCAGTGGGGGACTTTAAATCAAAGCGACTAAGCCAACCCTGTAGGCCCCGACGCAATCGGCGAGTGAGCGATAACCAACCAAAGATCGTTATTTTTAATAGGAAATATATCAATCAGTGGTATGGACAGTGCGAACACCCGCGAATCAACGCCAGAATCAACAAGGCCGATTCAGCACAACTCTGAATTTATTATGTGCTTCGTTGCTAGGACGGCTCCAAAGTCACCGTTTTCAAACTCCTAAGACAAGAACTGATGGACTTAAGTCCAAATCAGAAGTTAAAAAACTTTCTTTTCGGTTGATTATGGGTAGGCCACGTATAAGATTATTTATAATTATTTAAACTGATCTGACATCATTAATGTAAGTAACGATTGTTGTAGGTTTGTAGTAATTTATAAATAATTAAGTATATTATGACTAATGTAAAAACTCGTCATTCAAAAGAACTTATATTTATATTATATGTTTGTCCAATAGCTATAATGGTTATTAAACATTTTCATTTAATTTCTCTGTTATGATACATGCAACTTAAATATGATTTTATTCTACAAATGTGTCAGTCAGCTTAAACTCAAGAAAGTACATTTATTTTGCGGCCGTCTATTTCCTGATTCTTGATTACTGATATTAATTATTTGTGCTATTTTTTAACGTTTTGTATTTTAATTTTTGTTATTTACATATACCATTGTACATTTTGTAATTGTACAGAAAAAAAACTAAAGCCAAGTTATTTTTTTTAAATGTAATTATTCAATCAAACTAAAATTAACATAAACATGTTACTTTATTATTATTCAACGTGTTGATAGTATTAACAATTATTACCAAGAAAAACAATTCCCAACATCCCAAAAGATTAAATATATAAGTATAGCTTAATATTAAAATGGATGGTATGCATCCTAACATACTGACCATAGCTATGACAGAGTAAAATGGATGCAAGTATTAATATTTCGCATAAAAAGAACACAATAATTACAGTCAGATGGGCAATGGGGCCATACATTCTTAACGCGAACCTCATATAGCTCTGGTCTGTGACACAGAATCAAATTACAAATTCTTTTACTTTACTACAAACAAAAATAGATTCGTATTTAGTAACCATTACGACAAGCTGAACCGCTCCAACTTATTCCACCCTACGTAAAAGTTGGTTGTAGCCGCCCAATTATTGACATTTGTGCTTGATGAATGGAATTTAATTAATTACACTCTTCGAGTTGTTAAAAAGTTGGAGTGGAATATTCGCAACAAATTTGTTCTCGACATCTCCGCCGGACATATTTTTTGTAGCGAGTCTCCTATTAAAGTTTTAACGACATGTCGGATGAATGTTTTAGAAATATTGTAATCTTTTTAAAACACTGCTATTACAAAAAAAATGTAATTAGCTTTGCTTTCCGTTCAAAAAAGTCCACATTATTAAAGAACTTCTAGTCCGAAATAGACTATCCTGACTGACGTTTAATCTTGTAGGTAGAGTTTCTTGGCAACTTGGAGAATTCCTAGGTTTACTTTTTCATGGTAAAGCAAGTAAAAATAGGTTTTCATCACTTTACTAAGTCAATCTGTCAATAATATGGAAACCGTAATTGTATTGAGATCAATATTTGTACAGTGAGGTTTACCGTTGTTAAAAACAACAGCTGCATCTAAAAAATATGAGTCACAGTGTTTTCCTTCTAGTTATAACACCAGGTTTCCTGCGACGTTAGTCAATGCAATGTCAGTACCCGCGCTTTCTATGTCACAGAATAATAGCATTTGACTATTTAATTTATACCGAAAAAAGTAGCATTGAGGAAAAACTTTCAAGATTGCATTCGAGTCAAACGAAGTTCATTATGTTCAGTTTAAAAAACTAGTATATACTTTCAATTATTTTAACTTTTAATGTGATGCTCTTTGAAACAAAAATAATTTATCAGCGTCCGTTGGTAAACCAACACAACATATTTTTCAGCATCGTTAAAAAACAATATAGCTGTGAATAAATTCAAACAAAATTTATAACTACATTCGTACTTAGAGTGTACCCACTGAGTCTAATTACTGGTTTTCAGTGGGATACTTTAAATTTTTAAACGGATTATAAACGCTTACTACAGCGCTGCTTCTTTGACAAGGGGTAATGTAACTGTAAATCAACGTTATCAATATTTATACAGAATTTACAAAATATTACTTAATTTGAACGAAAAGTTTATACATAATATGGTATTTATTTCGATTATCAATTTATTTAACGTCTATCCTATCCAGTTATACAAACTGATTTTCAAAGGATGACAACTAAACAATATTTAAATGTTATTGTGCAATGCAGTTAGAACATAAAACCTATATACAATAAAAACCTATATTATATAAAACCAATATGACATTTTTAGGCTTTATTTAAAATTATAAACAGTAAAAGAGTGTGTGTCTCTAATTATATAAATATACACCTGCTGACGAGGTCGATCTTTATAACAATTTATTATTAGATTTTCAATTGTAGTGTAATTAATGATTTAAAATCTTTTCAAGAGGCTTCAACATTATGTATCGAGGAATTATAAATTACGTTTTCACGACACAGAGAACATAAAGGTGTTCTAAGTGAAGTTCAGGAACGTAGAGGAAACTTTCTATTTCTGTACGTTTTGCCTTAGGCTAAATAGTTTAATAATGTTACATTCCGCTCCATGCAGAGAACTCCTGGCATTCTCCCTGTAACGTTGTTGGAAACTAAGAAGATGATATCGCATTACCAACAGGCGGTCGCCTCTGCTGTTGGAACCAGGCTAAGGTCTGTCACTCCACACGCATAGGATGCAAAGTTTGTCGGTAAAGTTTCAGGCATATGTCTCTTGTATTTACGTCACACTCAACACACACGCACATTATTAACAGAACATAACTTGAGTGTAACTGAGGATGATAATTGGTATTCACAGCTGAAGTTTCTAGTCTTTCATGGCCAACTTGTAACCACTATCCTCTGGAGCGTGGAAAACTAAGACGATCATTGTGAGCTCTCTGTACTCGGAGCATATTATTAGTTACAGAAGCCATGCGCCGTTACTTTGAAATAAGTAAATATAAAATAAATGTTTGATTTGTTTTAAAATGTAACATAACTAGACGATATCTCTCTTTTTGCATCGCCTTTGGATATTCTCATGACACATTTGAGATACAAATAGAGCTAAATAAGTAGAAGATTGCTGTATCTTACTATAGTACAGGAAATCTGTATGCTCTATTGTTTTGTAATATGGCAATAAATACTGCAACTGGGATGCATATTTAATTTGGTCTGTTCATTTTGCCAATATATTATTCAACAGGTGCTCAACTGAATTTTTTGTTCTCAAACACTGCCTATACTAATTAATTCTCAGCACATGGAAATCTGAACTTCTTACCCAGCCACACAATCTAGTGATTTGTAGTCGCCATCATTTTACGTTTTGGAACATTCTTAATATTCTTCATTACATCCTATCTACGGTTTAGGGAAACGTAGTATACCATACTCAACCGTGATACGCCTGAACGCAATGAAAGTTCTTGTAATAATGAACTTTTCAAAGCTTATCCATGTACTAAAAAACCTACTTGTACTTTCACAGTTTGCAGCCGACTACATGTTTAACTGGCATATTTTTTAATTTTATTCATAATATAAATTTTTAATAAACTGCGTTGAGTAAATTCATTCATATAGTCTACTCAAGCTCAAGAAATATATTTCAAATATACATTATAATGGTATGAAAAATTTATGAAGGACAAATTTAATATGCACATTACTACTACTAACGATTGTTAGGTTCCTGAATAAGCAGAGCACTAAGGAAAACAATATTTACAGTACAATCATGATGACACGAAATATCTTTAATATGGCGTGGTTATGGCATTTGGTGATTCTTTGTTAATCAAGTTTTCCCAAAAAATAACCTATACCAATTGGGTAGACTTAATTGTTCCTTGGCTGGAGATTGGTATTTCTCGTATGAAGTATTTCACTGAACCCACGCTCGTTTGACAAAGAAGACAATTCCTGGCATTGTCATTGCCCCCCCCCCCCCTTCCTCGATTGCTGCTGAATGCTTTTGGATTACATTTTCCTCCGAGCATTGCATTGCTTCCATGGAATGCCACGATAGCAATTTAGTACGGCGTTATTAGACCTTCAATGCACTAATTCCAGATAACGCGTATCTCGGTATGTCAGACATCTCAATTGAGGTGGCAATTATTGTAGAGCACATTGCAATCATAAAATTGTATTTTACTTGAGAATTTCGTCGATCCGAAGCTCGAATTTACTTGTACACATGATCATGTTTTGATCTCTTTGACGATAAAATACAAAAAATCATGGTCACGTTTATGATTTAGCAGTTGTTTGTTATGAATGACGTTATAAAAATATAATAAAAACTAATTTGTTTGGTGTAATAACGGGAAACCAATGATATCTTAACATCTTTAGTAGGATAGATCCTCAGTCATTGGTCCACTGACGGTGTCAATTAGAAGCCATCTTGAATAGGTCAGTAATGTTAAAGTAGGTTGTAGTAATTTGTAGCCCAAATATTTTTCAAGATGGGTGTCAGGTTGACAGGTGAGCATTAACCCCATTAACACCAAATGATTATACTAAATTTCCTTATACAATAACTTCTTATTGTTTCTGTTTGTGCATTCACATGCTGCACAAGCTAAAACCATATCAAAACAATCCAGAAAAATACTTAATCGCATTTAAAACAAAATGTCAAGCATAATAAATTGAAGCGCCAAATCGCCATCTTGAATAGGCCAATTTGGTACGCTCGCGCATGTTCGAACGTATTTGACACTATAGGGATGTAGGCTACCATAGATGTTAAATATCATTGAGGGAAACACTACATCAACAACAATAGATGGTAATCTCCATTACATACAATCCTGGTGTTTATCGAGCTAGCTAGTCTGATGCAGTCATATATCAAGATTAAACCAATTATTTGGGCGATTTCGTTTTTTATAAACGAATCGAGGTTTTCAGGATATTGGAAATAATTCACATTTTTTGAGAACGTATTTTCAAATACAAGTATAAGCTGTACACAGACGATAGTTGTAACAAATGGCAAGAACTTGGTATTCACAAATAAAACTTACAGGCAACGTGTTTAGTCTTTTATTTATTCTCGGATACCAATGTTCAGAAAGTATGTTCATGAATTAAAGGGATTTGATTATTTTACTTACACAAATAAACTGTATTACTAATTAACAACATCAACAAATGTGAATATGTGTAAATTGATTTACCTTTTATGAATTGCACAATGGCTATCAGTTTTTACTAAGTGACTGATTGAGGAGTTGACCCCACACGGAGTATACGGTAAACTAATTTACGACATTGCAAGACACTGGTCCAACCATTTGGTACAAAATTAATGTACATCATCCATTAAATATGTTTTTATCCTGGGGTGATGTACTATTTTTATTTACTATCTGCGAGAGTACTTCAATTTGTGGTCCGTGAAGCTAGCTAATATTACATGGTGATATTCTGATGTTAATATCAATTAGCAAGACATGAATTTTAAGAACATAATATAAATGATAACTTATATTTTGAGTTTTACAATTTGGAGAAGTACTTTATAGAGAAGAAATTTATATAAATAAATAACATTTCCCAATTTTCAGCCTCCCTTCATCATTGGCTACATTATGTTGGTTTGCGCCTGGACAGTCAAGGAATGTGTGCTTGAAATATATATTACTTATTTTATAACAAATAATATATTTTATGTTGGCAGTAGCGAAACGTACGTGAATTTCCGATTTATGAATATCCCAGATGTACAACTTTATTCTAGATGTTTTTATACTACGAACTTTAAAGAATACGTAAGTAAGTTCCATTTTATGAGCTTCAACTTCAACCCAAACTTTCCTATATATGGTTATCCCAACTCTTCTCCCACCGGTATAAATTCTTTACACACAAATTTGACCAAACCACTCAAGGTTTCAGCGTCTGGTCTTTGTTAGTAAAATGTAAGCACTTCAAGGTTTTATGGGTAGACCGGAAACATTATCATTCTCGACGGCAGAATCTGCCAACTTTTAAACGCATTGTTGGTTGGGAATAAAGAGTTCACCCAAGCGGCTACCTTCAAAAGTTTTACTATCTCGCGAGCTACACAGTACCTGGCCGCATAATAATGAACTTTCTTCCATACTCGGGACTTTATGCCTAGAAACTGATATGAAAAGAACACGGGTCAGTGGTTAGGTTAGGTATTAGAACCGTTCGAGTAGGCCTATCTATAAAATACATTTCTAAAAACATTTTATTTATTTACGAGTACAAAATAAGAAAAATATGTCAAAATATATAATTTACAGGTTTAAATAATTTCAGTGCACAAATGTATTGACACAATACATGAAAATACAAAATGACTAAACGAATTAAATAAATACATACATTTGAAATCAAGTTTAATGGAACAAATTTGGAAGATACAATGAAATCGGAAGAAGAATACATAAGAAAATAAAAGCAAAACGGAAAAAAATCAAATATAAAGTCAAATAATTTTGTTCATGTTTAGGGGCCTATGCCTTTTAAACGTGAGTTTTTCAATAAAATTCATTTCACTTCTCTTATAACTACAATTGTACAATACAACACGCAAAAAAGAAAATGGTTCTGGTTTTGATTACTGTTTTGGCGACGGTTACTTTTACGACAATTTATCGGACTTTACACTTCACTTAAATAAATATCACCTGCTCTAAAAGTTTCATGAAATAAATACTATGTTATAAGGTTGACATTTGCCTACTAACCTTTTGAAGTAAAGAATATAATTGTCTTTCTGGCCATGTACTATTATTGCATGCTTCCAATATACATGATTCAGTTTGAAAATACTGGTTTTGTTTTAACATTATGATAATGGAATGTCAGAAAATTTGTTGCTTTACGTCTCTTTTCATGAAAATATGTTAAGTTCATAGATTTGGTGATCGAAGAGATGAAGGACAAATTCAAAATCAGTGCCTTGTGAAAGATTCGAACCCACACCTTTCGGAGCCAAATTCTTTGTACCACTGCAGTTTCACCGCAGTTGGCCATGTAAAGCGACATTGAGGACATCCAAGCAACGAGTAAAATCTGCAATGGTATAACTACGATTCAATTACAATGTCAGCAAGTGAATTAAAACCCCAGAATAAACAATCGCATCATTTTAAATGTAACATCCTCATTTCACACATTGCCTTTGATTTCTACCTATGTAATATGTATGCCAATACCAAACGTTATTCTACACCGTAAACATGGGTTTGCAAGTCACTTGGCTAAACTAATTCTGCTTGCCCTATAACACACTTGTCTGGAGCAGATTCGTATTGTCGACGAAAGAGTTAAATCCAGTGTCAGTTACATGGCCGTGTCACACAAGTATTGCTTTTCAATGTCTTGAACATGTTTGCAACAACCTTGCTCCTGTCAACGAATCTAATAGAAGACAGTCTTCAATCTCACAAGACATGTAGACTCGAGCTGACGATTGGACCTAACTTTTAGTGACAACTTGTCCTCTGATTTATTTCCAAACAGACTTTATTGGGTTTCGAGTCTGCAGCCAATCCAGTTATAAGACAAGACAACACAGAGAGGCAACACAATCAATCACACCTTGGCTATGTGTGTGTTGTCAACAGAAAATACTTCAGTTAAAACGCTTTACAATGGCTTCAGCGAACGCAAAACTTGCGCTTACGACGTGTCTCCATTTTGTATGTTCTCGACTCAAAGTAACTGAATATGATAATGTCATATGCATCATAAAGAATGTGTGGATGAATTACACAGAATATCAATGGGCAAGGATTTTGGATAAATAAAAAGTTAGTAGATACTAAAGTATTTTCTTATTGTGTAACACTGGTTTTACTTGGAACGGTGACCACTGGATGTGACGCGGCATCATGAAAATAAATAGGGTTTATTGCACAATTTGTGTATTTACATTTTTATTTTTACTTGTTCCGCAACACATTATAAATTAAATGTGTCACGAGGATGGCAGTAAAACGCATAGCTCTAAACATACTTGGTGACTGTCAACCTTATTGCAACAATTGTTAAAAAATAACAACAAGAAATATCAACAGCATATTAACAATCATTAGCACTAGGAAAACGCTAAAGTCCCGCCGCGTTGATGGATGAGCTTTTTAAAGTTTTAAGTTTGCTTGGGATATCTTTACTTTTGCAAGTGCTTTGTTTTGCTGCCTACGCATTGTAGGTGAATGTTGTCAAGTTTCTTTTGTTTCTTGTCAATTGGTATTATTAACCATAAAAACTTATATTAAAAGCTTTATTTCTATGGATTCTGGCTAACTTTTTCAACTTTTTCTTTCAAAAGGTACTACATCACCATAACCTTAATGTCCATGTATAATATGAACGTTGAAACCCCACCCGTTTGGTCAGAATTGGCCCAAATGGCACGAAAATATCGTACAAAAAACAAAATCTTATATTAAAAGCTTTATTTCTATAGATTCTGGCTATTTTTTTCAACTTTTTCTTTCAAAATATACTACATCACCATAACCTTAATGTCCATGTATAATATGAACGTTTTAGCCTTACCCGTTTGGTCAGAATCGGTCCAAATGGCACGAAAATATCGCACAAAAATCGCAAAAAATCGTAAAAGTACGATATTCATGAGAATATTTCTTCGATTGTACCCAAAAACGTGGCAAGTCTAAGTTCAGAGATTTCGAAAGTCCTGTCAAATTTTCATCCAGATCGCATATGCCGTTTGCCCGGTAGAGAGCGAACAAACAGACAGAAAAACAAACAAAAAACAAAAAAAACAAAAAAAAAACAAAAAAACACCCGAGCTAAATTTTTTGGGGGGTCGGTGAAATTGAAGTCTTCGCTTCGCTCATCCAAAAACTATGAAACTTGGAAGATAGATTAATAATCATTGTATAAATGAAGCAGTGAAAAGTTACTTTCCCTCTATTTCACGGCTGCAAACTAACTTTTTTTTAATACAACAAAATACAACATAAGACGGTTTTACTTTAAAAAAAATGTTCGTTGTATAGAATTAAAGTTTAACAATCATCTCGCTGAAAATATATCTAACACTCTTGATGGCAACATATTTGAAAGCTGAATGAATCTATGATTGACAAGAGTTTTATTTATTTTAAATTTAAAGTAGGTCTAGATGTAAAGTTTCGATTTTGATTTGTGGATTTTATTATGCTTGCCATCCTATACATTACAATGTAAACCTACCATTTTATGATATTGACCATGTAACACGCCACTTACATATCCTACCATAAAAAATGTGATCTATTTATTAACAATCAATCATGAACTTTTTACAATACTGAACTCCCTAACCTTTTGTACCCACTCATCCACCTAACAAAACAACCCTAAAAGACGCCACTCGCATACTTATATAAATAATATAAATTCAGCAACCAGTATTTTTATCTCTTTCTGTCTAAACGACTTGTTTGCTCTTCTTGTGTACCCCCCCTCCCCCTCCCCCTTAACAACAGTGTCCATGTTCCTAGTTTACTATCCAAGCCAATTAGGCCTTACATACTTACGCAAAGTACATAAATATATTCGTATTCAAAGTATTCACTCCGTATCATAACTTATTTTTAGAAGGGGTCTTGAAATTAAAGTGGACCGAGCCAACGCTGTCGGCACACGCCATCGACGAGCGAACAACCTAGGCTTGCAAGAGAAACGCCTGCGGCTGGTGCAGCTCGAAGTGGAACGGACTATAGCTTTGGGGCTAACGTTCATCTACTAATAACAATTACGTAACATTTTCTTTTATTAACTTCTAACCGTTTCTGACTGAAGGAGTTCTAAAGTCCTGAACGTCAAATGAGTCTGCTTTAAACGAGAATACACCTCCCTCTGCCTGAACTCAAATCTAACGTTAGCGTAATAATCCAAAGACTTTTTGTTCGTCGTGAGTTTCTGTTAAATTACTTTTTCCATGATCGTTTTCATTATGAAACGCAGTTTATGCCATTAAACGCTTCGTATTATGAAAGCCGACCTGTTATACTTCGTCTTCTTTGAGGATTTAATTAAGTGAACCAAGGGGATGTGAATACCCTATGTAATACCTCTCGTCTGAATTCTGCTGCTTTCTCCGATACGATTTGCAGTTGGGGACAATTCCACAATGTCTTACGTGATTTTTTAATTATCTTACTATGGCTCCAACTAGCAATCACTTTAAATTTTCTATAAAATTGGCTCTTAAGACAAAAAAGGTTACCGACCCTTGACCTATCAACGCAACGATTAATTCCTTTTCTTTCTGTTAATACGAACACTTTACGAGTTTTATACCGGTGCAATGAAAACTATTGTTACGAAACTTATTGCAGAAATATATGTTATTTACTGAGTGTTCAAACTATACACTTTCTTACGTCAGATGTTTCGTCAACAGTCTCTATGACAGTAGGACACCGTCACACCGATGTGAAAAGAAAGAAGAGCGTCTTCCTAACACAAAATAAGTATTGTGCACGTTGTTCTGTGTTTTACGACGAGCCTTCTTCTGTCTACTTCCGTTCGTTGCCACTGTAAAAATAATATTTGTTGAAACGTAAACCTTTCTCTCTTGCCATAAAACTGAAACTTGAATCCCCAAGATTTTTGAACGTTATCGTTCTAACAAAGTTGGGCTTCAATTACGTTGAAGAATATAGTTGTCGGCAATAAACTTATTTCAACGATGTAATAACACTAATTTTCACAGGTGACATTTTTTCGATTGATTTGCAACGTCTTTATTGCAAATGTTGATTCTTTTGAAACACGATTTTGACCTTTGAACTACACATCCCAAAGTTTCGAAGTTACTGTGCTAGTGGAAAAGTTTTCCAAAGTTTATGGTGTTCAGTGCATGGAATAATATATTTTTCGATTGGTAAATATTTACGAGAACGTGAACAGAACAGACCACCTCGAGTTATCCAAAGATGTTTATTTCTTTCAACAGCTTTCACACATAAACAAAATGTAATATTTCCTAAGTGCTCGAGTTGTATGACATTAGTAAAGTTTATTCACCTCTAAGTATTCAGTGTTTACCAGGTGTTTTGTCTACGTTGTTTGGGTAGACGACGTTTTAATCTCGCATGTATACAACTGTTTTGTTATGATATCGCACTCGACAACATTATATTTGTTTACATACGTAGGCACGTCCATGTAATTGTGTACATACTTACACACTTTCGACTTCTTTTCTATCCTGGCACATATTTTTATAAAATACCCACTGTTAATTAACTTTAAATTATTATCTTTGAAAACAGAATAATAATGATAATAGCGTAATGTTATAGAGTTTTTATTTTTATTACAAAAATTACTTTGAGGTACTCAGTATTCTAACCGTAAATCACATTTTTTTTTTTAAATGTTGACAGTAATGGTGATGAATAGTAAGAGAGCTAAATACTGTTTTTTTAGTTAAAAACGTTGAACTTTGGACGATATAAGTTGATAGAACAGCGGAGTTACACCCTTTATTTTAACGAGATTGAAAAGGTTAGCTGGCAAAGTTTGTATTTTTAATATATACAATTAAATTTCAATACTTAGTATTCTCTTTGGCAAAAGGCTATCCACAAAATAATTAGAAATAATGAAATACCGAATATCTCAAGAAGATAATATATAGAGTGCGATAATAGTCAAATATATAGCATTTGTTGATATTATAGTTTTAAATCAGATTCATTTTATTGACCACTTATAGATCGAGATTATATAAGCATTCCTATTTGAACCCAAATGGTTATATGGGGTTATATCGTAAGAAATAAATTGCAGTTATCGGTCGAAAAAAGGTAAATTGCTATTTTATTTAAATATCTTGGACAAAAAGAAACAGGTAAGTAGTGTAATTGTGATAACGGGTGTGAAGATTAACTATAATTATCTGGTAAAGATTCCGGAAGATAAAAATTATAGGAAAACGAAACTATACAAAATAAAATGCAACATTTTCCCAGCAAAAATACAAGTTTTACAGTGATGAGTATACTTGTGAGTACTGTTGTGACCCATATTTTTCCGAGCTTTTCAATTGACTTCACACACGTCATTTTCGTATGTTCCAAATAGTTTCAATTGCATGCAATAACTAATAATAAATAATTAATAAACCAATAGGGATTATTAATTCAAATCGCAATATATCTTATCGATCTTTGGTTGGTTATCGCTCACTCGTCGATTGTGTCGGGGCCTGCAGGGTTGGCTTGGTCGCTTTGATTTAAAGTCCCCCACTGAAAATCAGTTATATAACTGAGTGGGTAGACTCTAAATAAAATTGATTTATTTATTATTTATTTATTTATAGTGAAAACACGTATCTCAAATTCTCAACGAACATCGTCAATGCCAGAGTTGCATTGACAGCATCTGTTTGGGATCTCGTCGCTTCCAGCAGATCCACTTATTCCACATGAGCGGCTGGGGATTTGCCGCTGGTTCTGGGTCTCGAGCCTAATCAACACAGTTATTAGTTTCAGTTTGACCTGGATTCTACATAGCTGTCCGAGTGGAATTCAACGGTTACATCATTTAATCCGACTTCCATAGTATAAGAGACTTCGACTATATGCCGTAATATTGCGAAATGTTTGACCTTGTATCGATAGGCTAGTCTCTTCACATCGTGGAAACAAAAATACCTTTAGACGTTCTAGTAAAAGAGCATAAGAGTAACGTCAACGTTAATAAGAAAGTTGATACGACAAAATTAGCTGAGCACGTTTTGTTGGGGGAGGGACTTGATAAGCAAGCAGTGGAGTACGGAAGAGGGCACAGAAAGATAAGTAGTAGTAGAAATTGCATCACTTGGATACCTGACGGAAACTACGTCAGCATGGTAACTGGAGCAAAATACGATCCCCTACCCCTCTCTGAATGTAAATTTGTTTATACATTAAGAATTATAAAAACCTATTAGTGGACAATGTAGAAGAAAGAGTTAATAATGACGTAAGAGTCATGTTTTATATTTATTTATTTTAAGCAAATTGCTTTTGAAGCAAATAAAATCCATGCCAACATATTGATTATTTATAATTAAACGTGTATTTTAGTGAACTCCCAAGGCCAGTTCACAACCACTTAGCGCACGTAAATAATTACAGAAATGATCAAGTTGTACTATTTAAATTCCTATACAACAGTTCACATCCAAGTTCGTGAATCTACCGCCAGGCAAACGTGACAAAAAGTTGAAAAAACTTCATTTTTTCGGCAATTCTCATAATTTTGCTAATTGGGGAATGCGCAAAAGGTTTAAAAATACCTATCCGAGTCAACTCGAGTCTTCACGGCTGATAAAGCATCAATTAATAAATAATATAAATGCAGATTTAAGTGATTGTGTGATGTAACTTTAACGCGCTATTTTTCGTGCGCCAAGTGATTGTGAACGAGCCTTTACTTGATTTTGATAATTTAAATTTATGTGCCTCTTCTTGTGGTAAATTGGTATTCTGTTATTTTATTTTCGTGATAAATGAAAAGTATATATTACATATAGTATATATTGTATATACAAATAAGATTAAAATTAATACTTTTTGAACTATCACTCTAAAAGTGGGAGCGTACGACCTGGGTTACTCTTTGATCGAGCTGAATTTCTAATTTCTGTATTGTATGACATATTATCAATTCCACCTATGGAAGCGTTTCCCGACTACAGCCTTATCGAAAAATAGTTAACCTTTGTTGGGGCATAAATGAAGTTGGATATTATAGTCAGGCAGAGGCAATATTTTATACGTTTATACATACTGGAGGCCGGCGGCGGGGCTAGTATGGTAGAAAGTTATGCGTGGAATTGAATTGAGCAAGGGTCATGGGAGAGTGCTGTAGGGGTGGGGTGGGGTGGGGGGGATCGTTAGATGAGATACGCGTTGACAACCACATCCGTGTTCACAGAAGAGCACGCCATGTTTGATCACTGACGTGCCTAAACACAGACGAGGACATAATGCCCTCTTGACCATATATCCTTGATGGCTTTATCACGTCACATTTATAGTATCTCTACAGCCAGCTGTAATACAAGAGTGATATATAAAAACGGAATGCAATTTCACTTTTCTGTTCTTGTATTTGTTTTTTATGACAAACTAAAAGTAAAAGTCACCGTCAGTAAGAAAGCAATAAAAAAGTAGCGGACATTACAAGTTGCGTGCTTCCCGTGGGCATCGTGGACGTGAAATGATCCATGAAACGACGTACGTCCCCAGGATCCAGCAGGCAAACACCACAGGGCCTCTCCAGTCTCCAGTAGGACTCTTCCTGGATAACAGCGTGTACACAACAATTTCCTCCTCCGGACAAAGACTTCTTCAGATAGCTGACGAAACAATCTCTGCATCTGCATGGTCTCCCAACAACATGTTTCGAAGGCCACACCCTCAACCTCACTGCAACGTTATGGATGAAAATACGCATGTGAAATAATTATTGAATTTGAAATTGTTTTGCATTGGTATAATAATATCGTTTAGGTATTTAGGTAAATAATTATTTTTATAAATGCCGCTACAGTTTATCAATTAAATCCTCACGAAGGCACATGGGTGTACTATCCCAAAACAATATTATTATAAAATAAATTTAAATCCTTGACGAATGTCGCTTTTCGGATTAGTCAAATCCTCACAAATCGTTTCATTAAATCATTACATATATTTTGCTTTTCATTGTTATTATACTTGGGATTTTTTAAAAATTATTTACTTTATAATTTATTGATCAAGAAACACAAAAATAGTCAAATTTACTGGAACAAATGCTCCACTCAACCTGAATGTAAGTTATTGGGAAATTGGGAAAGATTAAACTATTATAGTAAATTGTATGTAACTTTTACGCTTTTATTTGCAATTGTTGATTCTATGCTCTTAATTGCAATAATATGCTTTATAAATAAACAATCCTTTTAAGGAATTAACTTTGTGTTGTATTCCTGTGTAAATCGGTTTTATAACGTACCATGACAGTGGTTGTGATAAAGTATAATTTCAAAATGGTACGAGTGTCCGGATGATGAGTGATGATTAGTATGACTGATATTAAGTTTCTGAGGATACTCGCCAATATAAAATGTGTAAGTATAAAGTAGATACGCCATGTTGTTTAAAAATGTAATTCAAACTTATTTTGTACAATTAATGAAAATATCATATTTATATTGCCCGAGTGAGTCGAACAAATAAATATAAACTACAGGTTTAGTAGCACACGCATCGGTTCAGTAGCAGTAGCACTGACACTTGGTTAGTAGACCTAGATGTCAAATACACATCATGTGCTCTACATTATGCGAAGAACATTGAGTTTAGAAGTAATTTGCAGTGGTAATTGTTTGATAACTAAGAGCACCCTTGTTTTAAAACATAGCAACATGGCTGTGATGGACAGCTATATATCACAGTGCTACATCCCCTATGCTCGCGGTCTTGTCACCTGAAAATGAAATCTAACTAACCTGCGTATATGAGATAGAAATGTGGCATATATTACAGTTTCCGTGAACGCTGTGACCTGTGTAATTGGAGTTGGGGTGCGAATTTGTGCAATTTTACACTAAATCTTATTTAAGGAGCAAATCTCCCTTATATACATCACCTTTCTGTCCGTCCACGTGTGTGCACGTCTCGCGATAATAACCGAACATGACCTTCATTATTGGCATGCGTTTTTTTGTTGATAAGCCCTTCACAACAAGGATTTCACACTATATGTAAGGTTGATGAATGTTAAATTTCTATCAAACCGAGATCTTCACTAGAAGACTTCAATTCTAGCTAGAGGAAGTTATTTTGTATCATCGACAACCTCCCGATTTTGGTTACGCCATTAGCCGTGCTTGTTCTTATAGTGATATTACTTAAAGTTAAAATTTAGAACATTGATAACAATATACAATTAATGTATAAGCTGTACACCTTGAATTTATAAATAATTTGGACTGGAAATACAAATCTCGAAGTTGTATCCTTGGTTTGTCTGTGTCTCTAACTGGATAAAATGGGAACATTCGTACCGACCGTATAATTACAAATTTCGTGAACACCTTTGAATTCTGACTTGGAGCAAGCTGCCATAATTCTTTTGCTTCTACCAGATACATGGCTTCTCAGCGTAATGAAATTGCATCGGGAACGTTTTTTCGCTATAACCTCAAAAAATACTTTTGACACTATTCTATTGATAATTTACAACTTAAATGAGATTTCATAAAAAATTATATCTTTGAACTGTGATTTAAAACCATTTAAAAAAAATCGGTCATGACATTTGCGAAAATTGGCGTTTTGGGAAATTTTTAAATCTGCTTTAACCCGCTTCTTTTTTGTTCCACATAGATACTTGAACATCATACCAATCTTAAATGGCCCTTTATAACATCGTGTCTTGAAACTGTGCACAAATACTCTAACACTAAAAAATTTGCATTCCGAAATCACCTGGGTAATCAACATATTTTGACAGAACCACATGCCCAAATTACAAATCAAAATAATATAGAGGATTTACAGAAAAGGCTGTCAAGTACGTTAATAATGGCAGTTATTTTTTGGATCAAAATCCTTGTAGGTCAAGGGGCATAAAGATCGTCCCCATGTTATATCTTATGGGAGATTTTTGCTGATGGACCCAGCTAAAAAAAATACCAAGTTTGACAATATACTTTAGAGTCATGGTGGACCCAATAATTTTTCTGTAAATTTATAAATTCATAACTACATAGCCCGAATGAAATATATTTTTTGAGTTCAGCGGGTAAATACCCCTTTAAGCAATTTTGAAGAGCACATGTATGTATGGACCCCAAGGTCCGCTTCTTGCTCCCTTTCTGTATGAACTGTATGTGTAAATGTATAATGTTGATTACAGAAAACCAATAATAATAATAAAAATAATAAAAATGATAGTAGTATTAAATTTAATAACGCATTTTCATATGATTTTCAACTGTCGTTTCACATCAAATTAAACAAGGTTTGATAAAAACGTTTGTTGAAAATTTGGCTTTGTCTATACAACCTTGTATAGCTAGTTGCTATATTATTTTCATTAAAAAAATTCTACGCTTACAATGGCAAAACGTAAATGAGGCTCACAGCACCAAAAAAAAAAAAAAAAAAAAATAGTATTGGAAAATAAGGCTCACAGCACCAAATACGCTCATTACGACTGTGAAAAGCATTTGCGAAGCGCGAGTAATATATGAAGCGAAGACAAAGGCTATCTAAGACTTAGTTTATAATGGAAGTAGAGTTTAGAATATCTATTGCGAGCTGTAATCTTAACTCCCATCTTAATTGTCTGACGAACGAAAAAGCTTGACTTTATATAGGAGAATCTAGCCATGTTTGCAAGTCCATAACAGAAACATTACAGGCACGTCTTACCATTCAAAAAAACCTCCTTTCCAAAAGAATCAAGATGTATGATATTTTTTCACGACACAATTTTACAAAATAACATTTAAAAGGTTTTGTCATAGATACCTTAACTTAATTTTGTCTTTTTTGAAAGTTAAAGGATAATGACTGAAAGTTGGTTGAATGAAAGAGGAACTTTAATAAAAAAGAATACTTTTTAGGGACGGGACAATAGCTATCTTTTAGTTTTAGCCATTATATGCAAATTATGGGTCAATAAGAAAACGAAAGATCTAGGTGCAATACTATATTTTGAGCTATGATCTTTTATAAACACGCCTTTGTCTCCGCTACGAGTATAATAGGGAATTTGCATAACATTATGTGATGGTTCTACTGGGTTAAGGCCACCTTCCTTTGCACAAAAAATCGTATTTTCTTGGTTTTGAGAATATTTTCAGTTATAAAATAAGGGCGAAAGTTTCCTACATATTTTGGCGGGAAAAAACAGGTCATACGTCACCAGCCTTCATGATACCAATCAACCAATCACGTAACGATATATCAAGTTACTCGCTTTCGGAGATTATCTGGCTGTAGAAGCAAATTTTGACATAATAGTTTGTTCTAATATGCTTAATATTTTATTTTATACATTTAGCACATCACAACGTAAGCTTTTAATTGTATTTTAATTGATAATAAGTAAAAACCCTTTGGAAAAGTACATCAACTGTTGTTTATTGTTGGCCATTGTTGTATGAATCAAAGACTTTGGTAATAGGAGGGAACTTTGCCGTTTATCTAGGCGGCCGTACTCGTCATGAAGGCCGGTGACGTAGGCAGCCGTTTTAAAATAAATGTGCGGGAAATTTAAAATGTCAAACTTTGACCCTCAATAGATATTTAACGATTTAACTTAAAAACCTCAAATTAACGTTTTTTTAATTTTTAGACGTAAATGTATATATTGCACATACTTTTACCGATATCGGGAACTTACGCAAATTCCCTATTGGGACAATTACTTTCTGGAATAATGTTCGATGTGCGATTTTTTGTCACAAATTGGTACAACTAAGAGTTTTAAACCGGTAAACCAAAAAAACATACTCAAACGATATTTCAGAAAATTATTTTCCCTTTTACCCATAGCGGAGGCAAAGGTGTGTTTAAACAATAAAACAAATCATAGCTCAAAATTTAGTATTGTCCCTAGAATTTTCCTTTTCTTGTTGTCCCAAAATTTGCATATAATGGTCAAAAGTGAGCTATTATCCAGTAAAAAAACTTTTTTCTTCTTTTTTTCTTCCAAGTTCCTCTTTCAATCAATCAACTTTTAGCCATATTCCATTGACTTTCAAAATTTCTTTAAGAGTGCCCTGGAAGGGTTAAATATTTGCTTCTGTGATGCATAAGGATCCACATCTCAAGTTCAGCTTAGTGCTCTAGTCATAGAAGCATTTCGTATCGAACGTTATACAAGTAGTTAATCTGTCGAACATCAAGAAATAGGCATTTTCGTATAAAGCACCACTAGGTTGTAGCTTCTCTGGTTTACGTTTATTTGTCTTGCTTCTGAGCATTTCCTGCGTAAGAATATATATATAACAGTATTTGCCTCAGTTCGTCGTTGCAGAAATGTTATTTCAACGAACTTCTCTCTCTCTCTTCCATCCCTTCAAATTATGTGGTCTCAGCCTCCGAAGTCTATCGCTGGCCGAATGGTAGAAACATGTATGAAACTTTTCCTATCCTTGTATCAAAGTTTGTTGCTTAGAAAAGTGC
Organism: Sweltsa coloradensis; assembly: GCA_024449915.1. Lineage (NCBI taxonomy): Eukaryota > Metazoa > Arthropoda > Insecta > Plecoptera > Chloroperlidae > Sweltsa > Sweltsa coloradensis. The sequence continues at coordinate 732,294 of JAMZAV010000117.1, forward strand.
TGAAGATGACGTTATTGGCTGTTCACAAATCGAACCGGGGTGAAAGTTTTAAAACAGAAAAGCATAGTGACTTTCGTGTATCTGTAGCACGCAAATCAACGCTGTTATCTTGTTCATAAAATAGTTGCTTATTCATGACTCATAACATTGTATGACTTTGATTTTTGAAATTACATTATTGGTGATCTCCTGATTTCTTACCGTTCATTTCTGGTCGTGAAATTACATGTTATGTTTAAATCTAATTGCAAATGTTAACAATAACGCTAACATTATTGTACATACTTTTTAGATAAGGATTAAAGTTAAGCTGTATTTTTTAATATAATCAAAAATTGTTACTATCTCCTTTCTAGGGGTACGTTCCAAATGCTATTTGCGTGCTTGACCCATTCCGAAAGCTGTTGAATATGCTATGCCTGGCGTTCCGTAAGATGATTTGTGAGCATATTCAGCATGCACAATATGCCCGAGGTTTTCACTTGAGCATTCTCAACAAGTGGGAGAATTGGCGGTATTTTAAAAACAAAAATGGTGGATCACTTCATTTAATTGTTAATGCATCGTTCTTTGACGCAACAAATCCCAAACAACTTACGTAATAATTGTTTTACCTGAGTCAGCCGCTTGAATTAACAACGGTTAGTCACTTTGTTATAACAACGCGCATGACGGACTTACCCGAAAAATGGCTACAATGTTTGAGGTGTATGCGCGTACCCGTGAACAGGCTGCAAGTTTTGAGGTGTTCTGAGAATCCGCGCATAGATGCTTTAACGTGCTGGGAAGCAGCCCAGATATTTAATAGTTTCTGTTGACCCTGGGTTGGGGTGCTGGTGCTAGCCTTCATGAACGGGTGGAATTCTATATACCTGGTTCTTCACCAAGGAGAATTGAACCCTGGAACAAACGTTGTACAATAACGGTAGGCCTAATCTTTGATTTCTATTTTGGGGACTCTAGTATTCGTGCTAGTGTTGAAACTATAAACCGTTTTAACTCAACGAGGTAAGCATAGGGAAGAGCAGAGTGCCAAGTCTGGATAACAATCCTGAGGGCATCAATCAATATGGACGGCATGTTTGTGGTACAGCCAGCGAACAATACACAACCACTTAGTCCTGTTTGTACAAATCATACTCGAATGTAATGATGTTGCCTCTGTGCTCACTATATAGAATGACCCAACAGTTAAATACTTATGTAATGTACTCGTGGTGTACCACAGCACATGCAGTACGCAGTTTGTAAGAGTTACACTGATTCTCACATGACTAAAACACATCTATACCACCAATGAAATCAATTTTATTTTTATTTATTTATTTATTTATTTATTTAACGTCTATCCTATTCAGTTATAAAAACTGATTTACAAAGGAGGACAACTAAATAAATCTAATTACATAGATGCAGACACAACAATGAACTACATTTAAGTAAATATTTGAAATAGTAATATTACAACAACAATGCATTAAAACTCAACAATTTTGGTAACAAATTAAAAGGATATTAAATGCAATTAATGAATGAATGGTTTATTGTTCTATAAATATTTATGATCATATTCAATTTTCAATTTTCAAGGTGGAGTGCACCAACAGAATAGAAAATATGTATCCCCCCCCCTGAAAATCACAAATCAAAATTTATTTAGCTTTAAGTGCAGCTGCCGAGTGCACAAAATTGCACAAAATTGCCCCTTAAAAAGCAAGTGTCGCATCCCTATCCCCAAGGGTCACAAAAACATTATGTACAGTGGCGTAACTAGCTTCTGTTTTTCGGGGGGGGGGGAGGGGGGGGGCAAACATTTTTGCAACCTCCAAAGATCAATGGTCAGCACAACTAGTGAAAGGAGAAATGGGCATGAGGGTACAGTCAGTGGTGTCATCCAAAAATAAATTTATACATAGGCTCTTTCCTGAGTGTAGTACACGATTAGGTTGATGCGGGTCCGAGGCGCACCGCCCGGATTTTTTTTTCTATTCTAAGAATGTGATTGGAGTATTATGATGAGTTTTTTCCCTAAAAGATGTATGAAAAAATGGAAAAAGTATGCAAAATATATCAAAATGTATATAGTATCTCAACAAATACCTCATGTAAAAAAGAATACAAACTGTGCTCCCCCTCGACCTCTCTGACCAAATTGGGGGGAAGGGGGGGGGGGAAATTTGACCCCTGGTGGTCGTGATCGATTTTATCGTGAGAAATGACACTGACAGACGCTCGAAATGATGAACGGACAGAAAAAAATATGTCGTCGATGGCGCTTACAGGGTTGGCTTGGTCGGTTTTAAATTTAATGTCCCCCACTTAAAATCAGTTATGTGACTGAGTGGATAGAATCGAAATACGATATAAAAATATATACATATTAATGCATTTAAAACAAGAAAATCATGCAGCAATATTGAGTTAATTAAATATTCTCTTGGTGACAAATAATTGCTTCTTTGCTATAATTTAATTCTTCAAAAGATAATTTTGTTTATACATAATATGAAGAATTTTAATCAATATTCTGGCTCCTGCAAATACTGATGCTTGGTCGATGGATTTGGATTGGTTATGTTTTGGCTTAGTCAGTGACCAAGTACCAAAAACATTAAAATTTGCGATTCTAGCATAATATTGTATTTTATCCATGTTTTGACAGTGATTTGAAAAAGATAATGCCTGCGTTTCGTTTACAATGAACACCTTACAGGTTATTTATAATTAAACGTAAACGAAATTTGAATTTGACTTTGACTATTTGCCAATTTTTGACCAAACATAGACTTCCTTTATTGTAGTAAACAAAATAAAAATAGTAGTTGTTTTGATTAATTAAGAATTTATTACTATCGTGTAGTAATAATGCGTTTTCGAATCTCGAATGCTACTAGCGTTCGTCAGACGCGTGCGTGTTCTTTGTCCTATGAATGTCCGAGGTAAATAGACTTGATTTAATTATGCATGATATTTATCCCTTGCAGAAACTTTGCACCACCAACACAAGACCAGTTTCCATTATCCCCGTGCGCGTGTTCGTGTAATAGTGTTTACCCTGAGCCAACATGGAATGTTATTGTACAGCAACTCACTCGGTCGTCATGGTTACTGCCTGGTGATCTTGCGCCACCTGGCACATTCTCTCAAGTGGATTAGCTTCCGATTGTTTCAGTGATCACCGGTCACTCAATAGATTCTCTTGCTCCGTCAATAACTCGGGGAAACAGATCGCACACTCTCTACATTCTATAATACAAAGGGCAACATGTTCCACTTGAGATCAACCACTCGGCCTGCATTGGACGTTTCACTGGTTAAAATCATTGCTGGAGGTTTTGTAGGTACATTTATTCATTAGGCTGTTCTTTTATTCAGTGACCAGAATACATTTTAGATCAATGCAGATTGTGAGGTTCTTACGTTGTATCTGCTAGGAGAACGAATAGTACCAAGTGTTACAAATACTATAATATATTTTAGCTTCAGTTTTACTTTCAGTTTCAGTTTGTTTCAGTTTTGTTTAAATTCCAAAATAATTAACTACCAATTAAATCACATCACCATTTCGTGTGTAAAGGAAAATTTTAGTCGGGTTTGTGATTGAAGGTGGACCAAGTGAGGTTTTGGCATTTTAACTAGAAATTAATAACGCTAATAATCGATTCGTTGAAGGATGAGTGTCATGGTTTTTCTTTGTATCACTAAAGTTGGTGATTCGTTTACTAAATATGATAGCAATAATATCCCACGGACTGGTTTATTTATGAATATGCATTTATGTGGTTCTATGTAAATAATAATGTAAACAAAATTATGCAATCCAATTCAAATTCTTGTATTTGAGAATGTTTGTTTATGTTTTATAGTGGGATATTGAATGTTGGCACATTGACTGTAATTAAAGTGTAAGCTAATAATTAAAAGCGTTTACGATGATCCGAAGGTTGTCTTTGCAAAATAAATTGGAACAAAATTTGAATATCATGCGATAATACAGGGTAATATTGATACTGCCAAAAGATAATAGAACGTAAAATAGCGTGTCTGTTGAACGGGAACATCAAAATGCGGAAAGCAAGGTTTTTGCCTTCTCGTGAATTGTTTAGATTGCTGGGAAATAATTGGAAAAAGTTAATAAGACAACTTTGCACGATTAAGTCTAAGTGTGAAGCTTTGATACGAGATCGGATTGCTTCCATTTCTTATGGGCGATCATCGAGTAAAGCGTTTCCTAACATTGGTACAATCGAGTTTGACGAAGGTGTAATTTCACTCTGAGACTAGTAATGATAACGACTTTATGTTATCACTGCAACTCGCATTAGGTCCGCCCCAACAGAATACTTCTTGTGAATTGAGGCATCAAGATAAAACTCTCAGGAATGTTACTTATATATTTCGAAATAGAGTGCAATTTACAACCAATCAAAGACAATGCAACTATTTCGAATTTTAAGTATACTTGAATGGCACCCCATTTTACTGACAATTGTCAGATAATGTTAATTAATTTATAATATTCTGGTCTATGTTTTTTTTTTAGAGTGAAATAACCTTACACGACGACATCAAACTTAACAATCGCTATGAAATATGGGTCGAGAAAGTGAACACGAAGAGAACCAAACTCAAATTAAAACATTACAGTGTTGGCGCGCGACTCTGATTCGAGATCCTGGGTTCAAATCCCGTCGATACCGGCAATCTTGACTGAAGATCTTTACCGAGGTTTTCCTCAGTCATTAATGCGAATGCAAGGGATTGAGTCCTCTTAAACACCCCTCGGACATCCCTTCAGTATTGTCATATTTCTAATAAGCCTATAGTTAGACACCTGAAGAGGGGCATGCCACTTTAGGCAGAATCCACACTAAAAATTAAAAGGAAAATGTTTGTTTTTTAAGTATACAAATTATTATAAAATTTGCACAACGTTATTGATATTGATCAAATTAAAATGTAGCATTATCAATAATAAAAACCATATTACGTCATATTGATTGTTATCTTGTGAAATAAGTTGATACTGGTTCTAACCATATTGTACCACCCTACTTATCTCACTCAGTTCCTGTCCGCATGTAAATTTTAAGAAAAAATGTGAATTCTTTTGATGATTTACTTATTTTAAAACTCGATCAAAGTTACTGATATTTATTTATATATGGTGTATACACACAAATTGAAAAGCTTATTCCCAAAAGTATAACAATTGTAGTTTGTATGTTTGCACTCCCTCGGTGACCTCCCTCCCCCCTCCCCTTGTCCAGGGCATTGTGAAAAGCCACACAGCTCAAACTTACAAATCATCGTTAAGACGGTAAATAATTCGCTCAAATAATACCCTGATAAATTTAGAAAGCACTGAAGTGTTCGCATCCCTAGGATCCGACGCGCAATAAATTCACTAGGTGCTCGATCCTTCATTGCTTTCAAAGCAGCCTACTTTACACAACCTCATTGTTATTTACAAATATCTCATCTTATCGCACCCTCCCTACCCCCTCCTCCGCGCATGCAGGTGTTTGTATGTTTTCATTATAGAAGACAAAGGAGCTTACAATATTAATTATTGTTTTCAGAGTGGCACGGCTTGGGGCAATATTAATAAGTTTGGCATAATACAAAGCCAATGAATTGCGAATTCAGGGTAGGAATGTCGACAATAAACGTATACCAATAACATCGTTTACCGATATTTGAGCTTACGGTGGTTGTATTGTGATTATTATCGAATGTTATTTAATATCATCGTATCATCGCTGCAAATAGCCGGGCTAAATTTCAATTTGCTGGAGCTTGTGAGGTCTGTGACCTTACAACACCTTTACCTTTCTAAAGTCGCCTAAAATACGTCTCGTTGCAATACGTCGGGACATGAATAAGATGCGCAACATTGTTGCGATAATATGTAGTGTATGTGTAGATTATAGACCTGTTCTATCCATATGTGTATGCCTATTGGACTCATTTCTTATTAACTATTAGTAGGGTGATCCGGGGCTAAAATGGGACAATTTCTAACACTTTGGCAAGCTTTAGCTTTTTTTTAAAACAAATATATATTATAATATGTTTATAGCTTTTATCAAATCAACAGGAGTTTGTTTTTAAATTAACATCAATAAAATTTATTGTTTATTGTGTCCCATTTTAGCTCTGCCAATGGGGCTAAAACGGGACGCATGGGGGGCTAAGTCAAGATGACAGCACTTTAATTCTATAGTTATGGATCAGATAACATTTTTGAGGCTATTATAGGACACAGTAAGGCTAAAACATTGCAAAATCACAATGCAATATTGCTTTCAAATACTTTCGTTCACAGTACTGCCACAGTGAAAGTCCCTGTACTGCACAAAAGATTTTCTGACCACTTTTACAGAGAGTATATAGGTTATTTTATTACTTATTATTTATTTTTATTGTTTTTCATTTCACATCCTGATCAGCCAGCGGTTTAGCCGAGCTCGTTTAACCGTTCCCACTCGAACACCGAAGTTAAGCAGAATCGGGCGTGGTCAGGGGTAGAGTGGGTGACCGCTCTACCCTGAAACTCACGTATACCGCTGGTTAGAGCAAATGGAGGGTTCGAAAGCTAGTGTAACGGCTTCGTTCTCCTTGTCGTCTCCTCGGCAGTCCGGGTAAGTGGAGGAACCTATATGACTGTCAAAGTTACACCGTCCTTTCGGATGGGACGTTAAGCCGTTGGTCCCCTTGGTACTTTTCGAAAGGAGTAGGCTACGTGTCGGTACCAGGTTTCCCCTCCTCCCCTCTGTTCATACTTCATTCTCATCTATCACCAATCATCGTCTCGATTAACCAAAGTGCATACATATGAGACGTTAAGCAATATTCAATCAATCAATCACATCCTGATATTCTGTGATATAAATTTCAACAAAGATATATGTAGTTTCATAACTACATTAATTGGATGAGCGTAGCGAGCGTAGCGAGCGAAGCGAAGATTCCATTTCACTACACTGGAGAAAAAAATCCAGAATGTGTTTTTTTTTTTTTTTTTTTTTTTTCTTTCTGTATTTTTGTCTGTCTGTTAACACGATTCCGGCTAAACCGATACTCCGATTGCGATGAAATTTTATGGAGGCCTTCGAAATCTCTGAACTAAGAACTGCCACGTTTTTGAGCGCAATCAAAAATTATTTCTCATGAAAATCGCAATTTTACGATTTTTTTCGATTTTTAAAAAATTTCTTCGACTTATAACTCCTACATGCTTTATCCGATTGTGATGATTTTTTCACAGAACCTTAATTTTATAAATTGATATATTCGTGTGAAATTTGAGCGTAATCAAATAATTATTTCTTATGAAAATTTCAATATTACGATTTTTTCCTTTTTTAAAATTACGATTAATTAAAAAAAATAAGTTAATTTTTTATTTAATTTGATTTAATTTAAAAAAAATTTCAACAAAGTTCTGATTTTTTCACAGAACAACAGAAAATCCGCAAAACACATGGCAGCTCAATTCACCAATTACGCTCATCCAACAACGCGGCGGGACTTAAGCGTTTTCCTAATATGATTTTAATAAAAACATATGCATTATTAGACTGTCCTGATTTAGCCCTGAATTTTTACTGTCCCATCATTACCCCGGATAAATATATAATCCATTTCCATGCTGTCGAAGAATAATATTTTACAACCTCATACTTTCCTGCAAAGTATAGAAGGTTAGTGGTATGTGTCGCCGGATTTACTTATGTGAGCGAGCGTACAGTAATGAGATTCCTCTGAGCCGCTGATAGAAGCTAGGGAGCTTTCATCGGCAGTGCCTCCTACAGCGGCTAGCGACAAGCTAGAAGTGGGCGCAACCGGCTATGTCGGCAGATCGAATTAGTACCAATTAACACAACTTCATTCTCCACCTCTAAGTTTTGACTAATGGGGTATTCTGATTAGACTATTAGTATTTCCCGCGAATTAAGCCCTTCACGCAATTACTAGGCTTAGTTTGCGTAATAGGTAATGGCAAAGCCGGTTGATGACAGCTTTCAATGCAATTCTGCTAGCTAAGCTCGTAACGCTTCTGAAAAGCCCAAGCACAAACAATTCAAAAGACCAAGTTTAGTGGGTTTACATCAATTCGGATTCCATTAATGGGGAAAGTGTATCAATTCGAGGGATGTTTACGGCAATTTTACGTTTGGAAGTCACGAGTAAACGGAATTGCGGAATTAATTAACATATAAGTTCATGGGTACCAATTTGATCACTTATTTGTACTTGTTCACCAAAATAACCAGAAAGCCTATATTTATCTGTTTCAGTCAAGATCATAAAGTACCTTAGCATCGTTTACTTGATTAAAATGACGAATCGTTTAATGCTGTTTATATATTATAAATCAACCCAAAAATTACAAATTTATCTCAGCCAGGTATCGAACCCGTATCCCCCGATTGCCGGTCGGACGCTTTATCCAATTTATTTCTTTATTTATATATATTTATAAGTATCAACAGATCAAGGATAATCACGTCCAATAAAAACGATTCATAAAAATAATGGAGTGGAAAGTAAGGTCTTCGCAACCATAAAGACAATAATTGTAGCAAGTTAGACTTATAAAGAAGTGGTAAACCCTCGTGTCTGAGATTAATGCTTTAATGTACCGTATGCCGGTCACAGTGAGCGTGTTTCTAGAGCTTTTATATCACGATTCATTTCAAGCAGATTGCGCCTCGTATGACGGTTAGTAGTGATATGACAATGAATATCTGGATCATACTCTTCGGACCGGCACCTCCACCAAATGAGACAAGTTTTTAACACGTAATGAATATTTTCATTAAATTTGACAGAACAAGTTAAGTTAACTTCAAACTATTAAAATACATACTATAAATACTATTCTTTCTCGATTTGGTTCACTCCCGTAGATGCAGGGATTGTTAATATTTAATAAAACACAGAAATTCATCCCAAACGGGGTTTGAACACGAGTCTCCCACTATCAAGACCTTAGTTAATTAGACCACTGAGACGGTTACTTATTAACTTCTGAATTGCTAAGCATTAATGTAAGAGATCCGGGTTCAAACCCCGATCGGGATGTATTTTGTAATTTAAAAGAAAATAAAATAAAATAAATAAATTGTATTTAAAGTACCCACTCAGTTATATAACTGATTTTCAGTGGGGGACAGTAAACCAAAGCGACCAAGCCAACCTTGTAGGCCCCACTAACACATAGGCCTACATTTCTTATCGTCAACTTTCGCGGAAATAAACGAACGCAGAAGTCGAAGTGACTCTTATTAACAGATGCGTTCTTGATGAGCTTCAGTTAAATTGAGATCGTAAGGATTTCTTTGGATAAGCTGTTTGACGGGCCTCATAGTCATTAAAATAGCATTACGGCAATAACTGTTTTATTATGCAGAGAAGGCTTCTGAACACGCTCTTTGGGTGTAATCCTCGACGCGAGGAGTTTGCTGGAGGGCTGGGAATTAAATCCTCTTTCCAGTTGGAACTAAGCAAACTATCTGTTATTCACACCATCATCTTACTATTTTGTTCCATAACAAATTAAAAAGAATATATTTTTGTACAAGCTTGTCAAATGTCAAATGTGTATACGAATTCGCCCTTATAACTGTTTTTCTATTGATACGTTAAGTCGTCAAAAGCAGATAGTTTGCAACATAGCCTATACTACAATAGCCCTTAAAAATTATTGTACATGTGATTGTCCTATGTTACCATAGATCCACATAGCCCTAATTGGGTAAATGATATAATTTAATTCTATTAACTACATACATGTTTAAGCATTAAGAGCGACACCACCCCTTTTTTAGGCAATTTTCTGTTTGCTCGGCTGAATGACATCACAGTTGTTAGAAATTTTGAACATATCTCAAGAAAGTGGAAATAAAGGTTTCTATAGTTACACATTCCTAAAATTTAGTTTTAAATTATTTATAAAGAATAAATTAGATTTCACGAATACCAATTTTGTTAAAAAGTCAAAAATTGACTATATTCGTGAATTTTTTCAGGCTGATCAAGTCAAATTTTGAAAATCTATGACTGTTGGAACGTCCATGTATGCTTTATTGACAAGTTTGCAAAATTGTATATACGTAGGATGCTTTTTGGCCGAGCAAACCGCTATTTACTAACTATCAAAAAGGGTGGTGAACCCTCTTAACCAATAAGGTTATGTTATTTTTTGAAATCAACAATAATCCTACAAGGTGTATTACACTGGGGTCGCTATGCCAACTGGCTACCGTTCTCGGTTGGGTTTTATGGTATGAGCATGCGCACATTCGTTCTAAAGAGAGTAGAACAAATGTGCGCATTCTCAGTATCATAGCAACTCAACCAAAAACTGTACCAAGTTGCTGGCGACCCCAGTGTAATACACCGTTTAAGCTATTCCACCTTCTTCTTCTCGTTTCTTTCGGTCATTTTCTGGTTACAACTTTTGCAACATCGTTATTCAAAATATAATTTTAAAGCACTAGTAGATAATAGCCCGGCTGACTGTATGATTGCAATTGGATGACTATTTATTACGGCGGCCTCTTTGATTTTGCTCTTCAACATATTATTATATTGATTCAGATTGGATATTGCTTAACGTCTCATATTTATGCACTTTGGCTAATCGAGACGACATATTATTATAACTAGGCCGCTTCGCGAACGCTTTTTTCCAGTCGCGTTGATGGATGAGCTTTTTGTAAGTTTATAGTATGCGTGGGATCTCTTTATTTTTTAAGTCCTATGCAAAATCGTTTTTGTTAAATTAGGATATTTGTTATAAAGTAGTATTAATTCATATTACCATAGCAATTTATTACTAATTTATAACAAATATCCTAATTTAACAGAATTATGATTTTGCAATGGGACTTGAAAAGTAAAAAGATCCCACGCATACTAAAAACTTAGGAAAAAAGCTCATCCATCAACGTGACTAGTAAAAGCGTTCGTGAAGCGGCCTAGTTCTGATAATACATATTCGAAATTTAATTTAACCCAAGCCCTGTATAATGATACATATAAGTACATCTTTGTGAAATGATAGATGTACCGTTCATTGTATGCAGCCACGCTCTTCGGACCGGCACCCCCACCACATGAGCCACCGCGGACTGCCTCCTGAATCCAAGACCCTCGTGCTAGTACTGTGCCACTTCTTTCGATGGTAGAAGGTAGATTTACAGGTTGGGCCTCCGCACATCCGAGTTAAATCAACGCGCCAAGATTGATTGCCCTGACTTAGCCCCCCCCCCCCCCCCCGGGGGGCAACACCAGAAGAAGAAGACGGATTGTTGAACCCGTCAATACCACGGGCCTATGCATGCACGACCGGGGCATGCAGGATCCAGAGGAATAGGTAAACCGATACGTTCAAGCTGAACTTCAACTCCTTCATTCCGATATGGATCTACTTTATGGTGAATCATTCCACTAGCTTTTGAATTCACGTAGATTCTGGAAGCTCGCTCTACATTTTGTCAGCTGACGCCTAATTTGGACTCAATTCTCGTTCAATGCCACTCTGTACAGAAGCATAATTTGTTATTTATTTAATTGGAAATACATCTTATAGGTATACCAGTTTTGTTGTGTATAGTGCAGTTTTGTAAGGTAAGGTTAAAGCAAGTTTGCGGTTTAATTGGAAATGTGGACGAACAACGAATTTCAAAATGCCTTGGCAAATAATGTAATAACGAACGTTCCAATTTATAAAATTTATCAATTATAAAAATTGTGCGAAAACGTGTTATGGCATTGTTACACGTGTGATTTAGCATAGATGTTAAAACACTACCCACACAACATGTCTCATGCATAAGTCTTGTGGTTATTCGTATCTGCTCCAATGCAGAAGGTCCAGGATTCGATTCCCGCTGTAGGCAGAAGTTTAAAAAACTTCTAATTTTTGACTTAAGTCCATCAGTTTTGGGGTTAGGAATTTGTAAACGGTCCTAGCAACGAGGCACATAATAAATTTAAAGTTGTTCTGAATCGACCTTGTTGATCCGCGGGTGTTCGCACTGTCCATACAACTAATTGCTATCTTTCCTATTAAAAAATATCAGTTTTTGGTTGGTTATCGCTCACTTGTCGATTGCGTTGGGGCCTACAGGGTTGGCTTGGTCGCTTTCGTTTATTGTACACCACTGAAAATCAGTATTATGACTGAGTGGGCTAAATACGAATTTTTCATTTATTTATATATTTTATATGAATGAACTTCGATCTTGTCTGTTTAGTTCGTACTTGACTCGCTTGCAACATGCAACCTACTTTCACATTGCTGTGCAATCTAGTATAGATTGCCGTCACTGTTCGTATTTATGACTGAGTTCTTCTATTATTACCATCTGTAACAACGCGAGAAGAAGCACAGATGCTGGAAGATGTCACTATGGCATCAGACGCCGAGCTGCATCAACACGTTGGCCGACACTTGTCTCTAGATTGAAACTCGCTTGCAATCTCAAGCTCAACGCCTAGATGGGTGCATAAAACAATACTGTTGGAAGTAAGTCACTAGGTCAACTTTGACATCAACCCAGTCCGGTAGCGTATCGGTTTAGGTATAAAGCTGGAATGTTCAAAAGTAATCGTATGTTATTGAGATTACTTGTAAGAACTTACCTCACATTTATTAATGTATAACTCTGGCATCGGTTAGAATTGGGGTAATTGAAACCTTGAGTAATAATAGGTTTGTTTAGTTTATCTAGTGTAGTGTAGACTTGTGAAGTGTAGGCATTCAAATCCAATTACACTACAATTTACCCAGGATAACCAAACGGAAAGCTACACTCTACACTAGATTCGCCCACATCGAACTTTCAAACTTTACTAAAACACAATAAAACAATAAACAGTATATGTTGAAAGCACTAAATGAGTGAAATTAATTGTATATGTCTAATAACAGACAATATCAGACGATAAAAAGTTGTTTGGAACATAAAACTTCATTAGTGCTTATCCTTGTTGAGGTTAGAGTACCTTATGCATTTGCCCTCATCACAAAGTATAGTCTTACATATAAAAATGCTCCGAATTTATTTTTTTTATTTATTTTTATTTAACGTCTATCCTATTCAGTTATACAAACTGATTTACAAAGGAGGACAACTAAATAAATCTAACTACATATGCAGACACAACAATGAACTACATTTAAGTAAATATTTAAAATAGTAATATTACAACAACAATGCATTTAAAACTCAACAAATTTGATAACAAATAAAAAGGATATTAAATGCAATTAATGAATGAATAAAATATAAAAAAGGGTGGGGAATGAAAAGAAAAGAAAAGAAAAAGAAAAAAAGAAAAGAAAAAAGGAAAGGAAAAAGTAAGAAAAAAAGAAAAAAGAAGAAGAATTATATTATATAAAAATTATATTATATATTATTGGAGTTATATTGATTGTCATTGCAAGAATGTGTCTCATCATATTTAAATCTGTTTCTCGTCAAATTTTACGCCTAAAGTTTTACACCTACACTCTACACGACCCCCTAGAGCTCGTGTAGAAATGCTACACTCACTTTACACTACACGAAGTCAAACCAAACGGCTACAAAACGCTTTTTAGACTTCGTGAGCCTACACAATAGTGTAATGTGTTAACCAAACAAACCTATTGTGCAGTTTTCAACTTGAGAATTGTAGGATTCTGTCCTTTGTTCGTTGTCTGAGTTTTTGTAGTGTGGCATCGTTAGAGAGCAAGACATAAAGCCATATGCGGTTAATGTAACTACTTTCTTATTACTATAAGGATGCCGCGCAATGTTCATTAAGTTGGCTGTATTGCCACCAGCAGTGGTACTTTTGTAACTTCTATTACAAATATCTGTGGCATCAATATTGTGTATTGTTTTTTTTTTTTTTAAATATTCGATGTGCTCCAATGGGATAATTGTTATTGAGCTGAAAAATTTCCAATTTTTGCAATACTATTAAACCAAGTATTCTAAATTGTCGTACGTTATGTGTATTAAAAAATTAGGCAAACGATTCGACATTTATTAAATTTTTGATATCAGTCATTAATCAGCGTAAGTTTGATGTTAATTACAGAATTTTAATCCTGTGGAAAAGCATAATATAGTTCAATGTCGTATATAGTTTTGTTACATAAGGCAAGCTACATGTGTGAAATTATTAGATACACTAGTGATATAATGCCATAACAGTTAGGGGTATAAAAGTTCTCAGAAACTATATTACTGTATATAATGTGTTTGCAGTGTTCTTGAGATATGGTTTTTATATTGGAGGGGGATTGTTTTTGTATGTGTTAAAATTGTTATGATTTTAAGAGGATATTATGGTACATGCGTTTTTAATAAACCTATTAATATTTTTTAAGGATATAGAGTATGGATGATATTTAAGGAAGAAAGGTTAATATTAACACGGAAACAAGAGGGTGAACATTCAATATACAGATGAATAGTTTAATTCAACGTATTTAGAAAAGAAGTCGAAACAAATTATTAATTGGTTAAAGTTGTTAAGTTTGGGCATTCATACAAAATTAGATTCATCAACTATCGCCTAAAATATCGAATAACAAGTATGTGATAGATTATTTTCGTTTGGATATGATCGGTAATTGTTAATAGTGTGTCAGCTTTAGTTCAGAGTTAGCACAGATCGTGCACATCCCGTTACTAGTACATTTTTAAAACATTTATAAACCTCGTTACGTTTAACGGTTGAGTTTCGGGTAAGTACACACCGTGATGATAAAGAGTTGCTAAAACGCTAAAAGTTGAATATAATATTCATAAAACATCACGAACCCTTTTAGTTAAACAAATATTATTTGAAATCGATGTACAACGTTGTTGGAGCTAATTTTAATTAACCTTATACGGGCTAGTTGAATTTTATATTTAGGATACATACTATATAGAAAAAGTGAAACGAAAAATGTTTCAAACATTTTGTTTGATGTTTATTTACGTGAAATGGGTAAATTGTAATTTTCTGAACTTAATTTAGAACGTTTCAAAATAGGCATTTTACATTAAAGTCATGGGTGACATGTAAAACAAAGCACAAGGCGAGTACACTCCCATGAATAATAATTAACATATCAAACACGATGTGTTTGTTTGCATTTAAAAGAATTCATTTCAATATAAATGTAAAAATCTGTCAATTCATCAACCTTAACCTATATACGTAAACTTTTTAGGAAAATGAAATGTACTATACTGCTTTGAATGTTAAATAATGTCATGTGATAGTACAAATAACTTTAAAAATTGTCTCTGTCGCCATTGTCTAAAAATCTGTCAAATATACAAGGTCCAAACTAAAGGGAATTTAATTTCATATATCAAACCAAAACACTTATTTTGTGATTCTATGTTTAAATTTTTACATGAAGGGATTTGGGCAAAGAGTCTATGGTGTGCACCGTTCTGTGCAGATCATAAAGATTCTCATATTATTCATTGATGGGATTAAACAAAAATAGACAAAATATAATATTTTTGATCAAATTAATACGGATTGAATATGGTTGGAGACTCAAACTATGAGCACAAATTTTAAGGTATTTTCGTACACTCTGTATGGCTATACCAATTTAATTAATTTTACATCTGTGTTTGAGGAAATTAGTGAAAATCCTCGGGGCACGCTTTGAGATTGGCGTTTGAAATGCTTTTAATAATTGTTTTAATATAATATCAGAATGTTATATTATCAGCAGCTCTTTAAGTTGTTTCAATAATCCTAATTGAAACAAACAAAATGTTATTAATTCAATGTTTATACCTGTTAGCTAATTATGAATCACAAACGATTTTCCATTACTCCAAGTTTGAAAAGTGGCATTCATAGTTCATAAGAACAATTTCTGAACTTTTAATGACTAGATCATTGTAAAATACAAAATATTTGTAATTTCTTAAAATTTAGAAAGCGGCATTGAACTTTCATAAAATAATGTGTTAATCTTTTCACATCGATTCCGCCATTATCAACAGCAAATGATTTTTCAATATTACAAATGTGGAAGTGGCATTACACGTTTACACGTGAACGTCACAATAATTTCAAGCTTCTTTGGCAAAGCCTTGGAAACATTGTGTAAATCTTCGAGACCTGCCGTTGAAGTGTTCGGTTATAGCACCCCGATTTTGTTAAGGTGATTTTGAGAAACATTAATATGATTATACTTACATTATATTATTCTCTTCAAGCGGCTAGGGTGACGGTGTATCAGGATCGATTCCTAAAGGGGAACACTTTGGCGATCCCTATCACCAATCATCAGGAACTTATCGTAAACATTATCATATAAACGTTTAGCTATTTAAGAAGTCGAAATCTGATAATGTTTAGTTTGTCCTTTTATACAATAGATCAAACGCCCTTAAAGGGGCTATTAAGTCAAAAATTATTTTTTACCACATGATCCATAGCAAAAAACTACACTCAAATGACAGTTAAAAAATTATATCTTGTAACTGTGAATTAACACGAATTTTTTTATCCAGAAATCTGCAAAAATTAGTGTTTTGGGAAATTTCTTAAATCGGCTTTAACCTGCTTCTTTTTTGGTCCACATAGATACAAGAGCATAGTACCAATCTAAAATGCCCATTTTTTTACATTTTGTCTTGAAACTGTGCCCAAATATACCCTCAAACACGCAAAAATATGCATTCCAAAATCACACCCCATCTTGATAATCAGCATATTTTGACCGAACTACTTGCCCAAATTACAAAACAAAATATAGAGAATTTACAGAAAGGTTGTAGAGTACGTCAATAATGGCCAATATTTTTTTTTGATCAAAATCCTCCAAGGTCACGGGGCATAAAGATCGTCCCCATGTTATTTCTTATGGGAGATTTATGCCGATGGGACCTAGCTCGAAATATGTCATGTTTGACAATTTTTTGGGAGGTCATGGTGGCCCCAATAATTTTTCTGTTAATTGCTAAATTCATTACTAGTTAGCCTGAATGAAATATATTTTTTGAGTTTAGCGGTTAAATACCCCTTTAAAATATACTCAAGTAACGTTGAATATAACACATTCCTGTCAGAACTGTTCTTCCATTCCTGTACTTCCATACAAAATGTTCAGTGGTGCTATTTTTTTTAAGAAAATTTTCGTATGTTTGCATCGCATTTAAAAAGTACAGGACTCTGTGCACTTTTAACTTGCAGCCTATCAATATTTTAAACAAATCTGTATTTATCAGCGTAGCACGCCGTGAACAGAACCCATAGAATTGCTCATTGTTCATTTTTCCCCCAGAGGTTAGAACAAAGCAGTAAACCAGTGCCTCTTAAACAAGAGAATGACTTAAAAGCACACCATTAAACATTAATTTGAATGCGCTGTATGAAAACAAACATGGAACTCATTCAAACACGAGCTTATCAGCACACTTAAACCTGGGATCTGTATTAACATACAGCAGCGAACATTTTATTTCAACTACCGCGCTTTTATTCGATGTTGCTTGGTTTTAAGTACTCGAACATTAAACTACAAGATTAACTCGGAATTACCTGGAAATGAGAAATTTTAGCAAACAAATGAGGCGCTTGAAAACACTAAATTAGGAACGCTGCAAAACGTCTTGAGAGGGAGTTATATGGGTTTGAGAGTATTCTATACCGGGTATATAAGCTGGAACCAAATTCAAGTACTTCGGAGTAGTATATTTTATCAAGAATTCGTATATATCAGGCTTTCCTTGCGTGCTCCTTGAGTTTGAAATCATGTACATACTTTGAGTTGATGTACGTATGATCACGACATAGAATCTATTCTTTAAAATCGAATGACCCACCAAAATAAATGATAATAAAAAAATATACAAATAAACTTGTAGCGTCTGCTCACTCATCGACGACACATCATCGACGCACGAACAATGGCCAACTAGATCGGTATTTGAAGTAGTTATAGCGACCAAGTGGTTGGACACGATTCACCAGCGTGCGACGCCAGAACCAAATAAGGCTAATTCGAAACAACTTAGTCCAATTTATTATGTGCTTTGTTTCTATGGCGTCTCCAAAGTCACTGTTATCACATACCCAACACGAGTTTTGTGTTAAGACCCACTTTCAAGATCGTCGTCGGAATCGTCATTTTCATGGTCGTCGTTATTTTCATTATGTTTTTTCAAACTAACTTTTTTCGTTTTACGATATTGAGTCTTTAAATTGATGTCAACAATATTTCCACGAATTGACATTATAACATCGAAAGTTCAATATTTTTGCCTAGCCCAATTTATAGGTACATAAAATAGATAGCACACTATCCTATCCTATATTGTATTAGCAATTACACGTGCAGTAAAAATATCTTTACTCAATTCTGACCGGAATTTCTTAATGAAACAAATATATTATTATACTATTTGCATAGCAACAATGAGTCTTCTGATAAAAGCCTTATTCGCTAATCTATCTGGCGTATTTATTGATTGACAATACGTATTCGTATTCTTTATGTTCATCTTTATCTTTACTTCTTTACTCTCACAAAATATTGGGTAGGAGCGTAAAGAATTCATAATGAACATAGCACCGAGAGAAAGAACACAAATGTGATTGATTGATTGATCAACTGATTTAGGTTTTTACTACAAGGCAAGATTAAGCCTGATGAAACCTATCATCCACCCAACCTTTAAGGTATGTTATAGTCATAAGTAGTCATAAGTCACAACATAACGCATGATGTTGATAATATTCAAGAGAGAGCGTTTGCTTGCCTGTGTATGCACGTCTCTCTCTCTCTCTCTCTCTCTCTCTCTCTCTCTCTCTTCTCTCTTTTCCTTCCCCTTCTATAACACTTTTTCCTCTGAATCAGACTCTTACCAACGGAAGTCAGTTCATTTCGCGTCGTTTCCTGATCTCGAAATGTGTCGAGGTTAGTTTTATTTTCACAGTACGTCGCCTGCAGAATTCATATAAAATATGTACTACGTAATACGCTGTCGAGTTATTTCTCTCATGTTAGTTTTATCCATTGGCTGATGAGGACGCAACTCTTGCTCCGTGAACGATTAGTGACAACGTCGATAAATCTCTCGGTTGTCGTACGTACTTGGACGTTCCGCGACGACTTCCCATCGTGTAGCACTGTTTTCTCCGATCTTCCATGTCGGAGAAGCTAATAAATTTATAACATTTATTTAATACGAATATAGGCTTGCATTTATGGCAATGCCGCAATTGAAAGGTAGTAAACCGTGAAGAGTCCATGGATGTGGTAGAAATAACATTTGTTGAAGATTATTTCGTACAAAGGTATAGAACTTTTATTTGTACAGACAAAAACCACACAAAATAAAAAAATAGAAAAGACTAAAAAAAAAAAAAAGTCTTTCGTCAAACGTTGTTTCAGAAAATCAATTTTATTTATAGTGTAAAATACAAAAGTGTATTGAAATACTATATAAACACTCGTTGCTCGAAATTAAACATTGCATCTGTCTCAGTATACACGGGAGTGTTCTAAAATTAACATACTTATAATGGATTCCAGGGAGGATTTTCAAGGACAAAAAACATTCTGTTGTTTTCAAGTTCCTCTTGTTTAAGAAAAAAAGTCAGGAACGACGTGCAACCGTGTCCATTCTGCGTGTATAGTATTTAGCATATTGGTCAATTCCAATATGAGCACGCACTCCAGAAAGCTTTCAACTATGCCTTGGGCAATATCGGGAATAACGACCTGAGATCGTGTTAAATAAACCTGGTTTTCCCGGCTGGACTCAATTAGTAGTGAAAGCTGTGGAGATTTACGGACGAACGGGCAACTTTATTGGACAAGGTGAGAACTAGTTGTTACAAGGCTTGGAGCTCTACAATACAAGGGGGCACGGTTCGACCTGACTCATAGGCCACCCGATACACGGGGCTGAACTTAAATCACTAGGAACATATCAAGCGGCATAGTATCAGGTGAAAAGAGGCAATCATCTCATTTGACTAGAGCCACAAAGAATGACCTTCGTAGATTGAATAAAAGTCATTAAAAATATTTATTTTTCCATTTCATTTATATACTCTCCCGTAGATGTAATTGGTTATGAAATCACTTCATATAGAATTCAACTTATTCAGATCTCATATGCCCCAACAATCCAGAAATTAGAGTTAATCGCCTCTGTAGCTTAGCTTCCGATCGGAGACCCGATTTCGATACCAGATTTGTAAAAGGTATTAAAATACCAGGACTATCCCCCGAAACAGACAAAATTACCTTTTAGTTTAGTTGTTTTGGTTAATATTTTTAATCTAATCTAGTTTCCCGGTGTGAGCCGAAAGGTGGCCGACAGGGTTTGTTATATGTTTTGATACAATGGAAGGAATGGCTAAGGATTGTTAGTTGGATTCAATCTCATCACTTGTCTATATCTGATTCAACTCTTGAAACAAAGATCTGTTAGGACGGCCTCCTTGGCTGCGTGGCTGCGATAGACCCCCCCTCCCCCCCCCCCCCCCCCCCCACCTCCACTCCAGAATCCCATAGAGAATAGGGACAACGAGGGCGCGTTACCTTTCTGTACACAGGCAACACATATTTTAACGAACTGACTTCAGTTATTGTTTGATATTAGTTATACCACTGCTAATATGAGCGGCGCTGTAAAATATGTTTCGGTGACAGAAGAAAACATTAATTTAATAAGAAATTACTACAAAGAAAAGTTAGTTTTTAATTTGGTTTGGATCTTGACTGGTAGAAAGAAAATTAAGAGAATGGGAAATCTTGTGTTAGAACGTCAATATGGTCAATATGGTACTTGAGAAGAATGAATTTTAACAATGAACGAATGTGTGTGACATAATGATTCCGTATGCTTTTACATAATTTTTAATAACATCTTTGGAAAATTCAGTTGCAAGAAGAGTTAGTCTTACACCTCGTTTTCATGTTGCTATTTCTAGATTTCATCTCCTCCGGGTCTTCTGTATTGGTATGTCTGTAGGGAAATGGAATACGATGTACCCACATATTCGAAAGTAATATTATCTCCCAGTCTAAGTTTTGATAAAATTGCGTTAGAACTCCTCAGTTTTCTAGTGTTGGTCACGAGTTTGCAAATCGTTAGGAGACATGTTAAATTTAAATTGGCACGTCAGTAACAATAACGTAACTTAAAACTATAAATTTAATTAGATAAAAGAAACTACTAGAACATTTATTTATTATTTAAATAAGTGTTTATTGGACATAACACTGCTCTTTATCAGTATTTAATTTGTGATATTTCGATTTTTAATCATTTTTTTTTCTTCAAATTTTGAAAAAAACTTTGAAAAACTTCAAAAAAGATTTTCGAATAAAAATCGAAATATCACAATATATATATATTGGTAAAGAGCAGTGTTATGTCCAACAAACTCTTATTTAAAGTAAAATGTAATGCTGTTATATTCATTCGAGTTTATCGTTTAAGCCCAAACATTCGTTGTTTCATCTCCGACTCCTTGTAACCGTCGCGATAACCATGTTTCTCTGTGTGCCACGTATACGTATACAACGAAACAAAAGATGAATTATAGCAAACCATTCAATATGCAACATTTTATCTCTCAAAACCAATATAACAATCATTTTGATGTAACGTAAGTTAACAATCATGACAACGCATGTATAATAAATTATCAAAACATTGTCCTGGGTTGAAATTACGACAATGTGCCAAGTTGGCTACATGTAACATATGAAGAAGTTGATCCAATCTCAACTTTCCTGTATACGTTACGTTGTTTGTTCTTAATTTAGCCAATCACAGCCCGTTTCCGAGTGTCTACCCTTTTTGTGTTGTTATGTGATTGTAAACACCACATTAATTAACCGTACGTTACGTTATGTTTTAACGTGTTGTTAAGTGATTGTAAATGAGCTTTTATATTTTATAGGCAAGACACGTTGTACATGTGTTAATGAAAATATTTGTATCCAAACCATATTATTTATGTTCATTCTAATACTGGTATTGGTAGATTTTTAAATTGAACTGCATACATTTTATTTCAAACATTATTTTTTTAAATGAAGTTGCGACGACCTATTTTTAGGTTCCCCGAAAACCCGCTAGGAGACTCAGTGAACCTTGGGGCTTTTGATTAGTCTATTGAGCAAGGGTTTCAGCTTACTCGCCTCCTGACGTATGAGTGATCACAGTGCGTGTATGGGACTCAGTGAACCTTGGGGCTTTTGATAAGTCTATTGAGCAAGGGTTTCAGCTTACTCGCCTCCTGACGTGTGAGTGATCACAGTGCGTGTATGGGACTCAGTGAACCTTGGGGCTTTTGATTAGTCTATTGAGCAAGGGTTTCAGCTTACTCGCCTCCTGAC
Organism: Sweltsa coloradensis; assembly: GCA_024449915.1. Taxonomy (NCBI): domain Eukaryota; kingdom Metazoa; phylum Arthropoda; class Insecta; order Plecoptera; family Chloroperlidae; genus Sweltsa; species Sweltsa coloradensis. Next base: position 754,687 of record JAMZAV010000117.1, read on the forward strand.
GTATGAGTGATCACAGTGCGTGTATGGGCACCCACCACCCTCGATACAGCCAAGCTTGACTGAAACTAACGATACAGACACAGACAGGTTGTGTGATTGCTACCCCTCGAACAGTTGTCATTTAGAGTGAGCTCTACCTAACGTATTTATTTCGAAACTTTGTCCAGATTAAAAAAAACTTTTAATGAATTAGCTAATAACAATTTTTGCAATAATTTCAAAACAGTAGCGTTGGGTGGTGGCGAAGGGGTCGGGTGGGGTGGGGCGGGGTGGGATTCGTGTTCTGTGCGGTTATTAATTAAAACCCAAACAATCGAAAAAGCGAACTCTCGGGGCAACGTTAATCATTGTAATAATCAAAAGTGTCCATTCACATAATAAACGCAAACGGTCTGAAGCGATGGATTATAGGCCTACAGCTGCTATAGCAAAATGATTTATATGGGAAAATAACAAATTGGGGCCACGGCGTTATCCTGGGGTACATAAAACAGCAGGTGGAGTTCTATGAATTTGGAATCCTTTCAACAGTCATGAATTTGAGGTCTTCATCCGATTAATGCAATTAGTTGTTCAGTCATGAGTGATAAATTTGGATTGTTATGTAGAATGCTCCTAAAAGCACAAATCGACGAACTTATACGATTGTGTTAGGATCACGTGCTGATTAAACAAAGAATTCACATCAATACTATTACGAACGTCTGTTAGCAAAATATTTATGTGAGAAAAGAACGTGTTTTTATTGTAAAATGCCGAACTGAAAGAAATCCGAATCATCTAGTTCTATTTCTAGTTTTTTTCTATTTTTATTTTATTTCTAGTTCATAATATTAGATATTTCATATCAAGGGCATCAATCATTCCACATGTAAACCGTACAATATTATTATTTATAATTGTAATGCTTTATAGAAACCCATAAATAAATAAAAAACAAAAATAAATCTAATTTCTTCCATATCTGAATACCTGTAATTAAGTTAAAAAATATAATAACCTAAGCAGACTAACATTCGTCTAGCAAACCAGTATGTGTTTATTCATATTTTAAATGGTCTACTATTCACCGTTCATCAATAATACAACAAATACACCATTATAAGGTGGAAACTTCATGTTTAGTTTTCTGTATCAATATGATGATTGCTGAAATATAATGAAATTAACCTAGAACGGTAGGTCATGAGTTCACTATCGAGGTGACATTTCAATTTCATAACGTTTTGTTTCGTGAATGCTCGTGACCATGGTAGAGCTGATTCCATTATAGCCAGGGTAGGAAGTGAAATCACATCCACCACACATGGCTTAGCGAATCCATGCGTTAAGAGCTGAGTACGGGTGGCTGGATACCTAGCACTCGATTCACAGTCGACCAGTTGGGTTGGTTATTTCGCAATTTAGTTTTCACTAATGCACACATTTATACGCGCGACGGAGACAGGTGGTGGTAATTTTAAATGAACGTAAACGTTTTCCAACCATCTAAAGCTCCACTAATTAAATTTCATATCCATCTAAAACCATAGTTCGGTCCGACGAAATTAAAAGCGTTAAAATGTGATTGTGGATTAAATCTAGGTGCCCGTTAGGGCGCCGCAGCCAAGCCGCGGTGCGCTACACACTCAAGCACCTTATACACCAAGCAGAGTTGGGGTGATTTCGAGGTGTTACCCAGCCGTCATGTAACGTGATGTGAACTTGAAAACTATCACAATCGAGGGGATTTAGGTACCTGACAACACATGCCAAATTTTATTGGGGTACGATTATTCCTTCTTGGTGAAAAAATGGCTTGAAACATGCTCAAAATCACTTTAAGGATGTTAGCTACTGCTACTGCTACTACTGCTACTGCTAACATCTAATACGTCGGCCCGCGATTCTGACCAGACGGGTGGGACTACAATGTTCATATTTTACATGGACATTAAGGTTATAGTAATATAGTCTCTTTTGAAAAAAAAAAGTTGAAAAAGTTTGCTGGAAGGCTTCCAAATAAAGGTTTTAAAATAAGCCTTAAACACTTGGCATACAATCAACAAGTAACCATGGTTACTTGACACTTGTTGACGGTATAAGCAAAGTTAGACGGGAAATTGCGATACGTAAACAAATAGCGGACATTTAAAATTTTTCTTCTTTGTGTGGAACGAGAAAAGGTGTCATTATACTCTCATAAAACAAATCAGAAACCGTCCCTGGCCTAGGCCCAGATGTGGAAAATTATTTATAATGCAAAAGTGTAGGTCTAAAGTTCCATTTGGCTATAGGACTAGTAAAATTCATACTTACATTACATGTTTGACAAGCCTAGCCAACCCTATGCCAGCACAACATTGTTCTGATATAAGCTTGCTCATCTGTTTGTTTACATAATTGCAACAATCAAATCATTTCATACAACTCGTCTTTTGATTGGCCCGCGTTTATGAAGGCACTGCCATCTAGAATAAATATAGAACTTTTTCGAGCTCTTTGCTATACGCAAATCTTTTTAAAGTGTTTGGATTTCGTGATACTCTTTCAACCATAGACATCCTATATAATTGGCTAGACCAGCAGTCGGTGGTCCACTTCCGGTACAATTAGAAGCCATCTTAAAATGACAGTTTACATGTTAATCAAATGGGAGCGATTTGTGGCCAAATAGTTCTCAAGATTGCCGCCAGGTTGACAGGTAAGCATACTAGCCTTTAACACCAAATGATTACTAAATTCCCTTATGCAATCACTTCGTATTGTTTCTTTTGTTTAATACCACGCTGCACAAGCTAAAACCATATCAAACAATCCAGTAAAATACTTTATTGCATTAAAAAAGCATAAATTAAAACACCAAATCGCCATCTTGAAATGGGCCGGTTGAGTCTTCAATTTGCTACGCTCGCGCCTGTGCGGAGGTATAGGAGACTGCTAATCTAGCCTACTATAGGGGTTTAATATCAATGCTTTCAACTCACAACCCATGACGTTTTCCACGATACCGTTCAAGAATACCAATTCCTTCGAAAACGAAAACGACTTCGTTTCAAATTGCGTTTTCAACTCATCTCCCACGAACTCAAGAATAGGGGTCCAGTCCTTATACCGTCGTTATACCATGGTTATACCACCTATACCCAGGATGTACATGAATCCGGGTCTAGATATTTTACATCCTATATTGTTACTGCTAATACCATAGAATTTAAATCAACTTTGATAAAAATATTATATTTTAACAAATAATTTTGTAATGGAACTTGAAAAAGTAATGAGATCACACACATAACAAAAACTTGTAGAAATACAGCCAAACCTTACACACTCAAAAGGAATGAGATCTAAAAATAGGGCCAAGCTCATCTACCCTTCCACATAAACGTACAGTGTCCCATAACAGCATCCTCGAAAAGCTTGGCAAAATAGAATTTGCATGTTATTACGTTTAAATTAATTAGAAAAAAAGAACTTGGATAAACTATTACGTTAAATTAATAATCGCAAATTCTATTTTGCCAAGCTTTTCGAGGATGCTGTTATGGGACACTGTACGTTTATGTGGAAGGGTAGATGAGTTTGGCCCTATTTTTAGATCTCATTCCTTTTGAGTGGGTAAGGTTTGGCTGTATTTCTACAAGTTGTTGTTATGTGTGTTTCAACTGTCTGTGACAGCAGCTACGTCATTACATCGCATGTTCAAGTACAATTTCGCCTACAACTGCGTCAAGGTTGTTCCCATACAAGACGAATTTAATAAAAAGTCAAAAATACAACTTTCAACGAAATCTTACATTCATCCTTGTAAATGTGACATTCTAATATTATTTCATATGTATTTTACAAAAACTTCGCTCAATGTAAAACATTTAATTTAATGGTTAGAAGTAACTAGTATTTATTATTCACTCAACAGTATTATACTTAATTATTATAATAGAAGATCAAATAATTTCATGTGTTTGTGATATCATCTCAAATGTTCACTTTCGCCAAACACCAACGTAGTACATTATTTTTCTGCAGAGAATGTCTATTCGTGCACACTCACAAATTATAAAATGTATACCTCCTATAATAATTTTAAGATTCTAGGCCTATCCATAAAACTAAATTTAATTCGACTTCCTAAATTATCACGTCTCACACAATACAAACATAACTGTGATAACAATAGAACCTTGTACAATAATTTGTGTACACGAATACGGTTCTTTTCGGTTGATTTGGTTTAAGGGCGCGTCAACCGTTAGGTCATAATGCGACTAGCTGATGTTTGCAAGATGGACTTTTTCTCTTTCTTCGCCTTCTACTATTAGCAGAGCCATGATTTGGGACAAATTGTACCCAGTGCCCAGACGGGGGCACCGACTACAGAACCCCCCCCCCACTTTCCTTTCAACTAACAGGCAATATGCGCGAGGTAGATTTCATCGTCGACCCTTCTTTTGCCCAGCTGTATAACCTTCAATTAATATAAGTACCTAGTCAAAATATTTTTTACCATTTTATTATTCAACTTGAATTTGTGTTTAAAGAATAGGGACTTAACTTTTCCCGTGGACAGAAGGTAGTAGTGGTAACAAATTGGAGCAGGAGGGGGGAAGGTGGGGTTGAATTCTTTCTATCTGTGGACCAATCTTTCCCTGGAGCCCCCTTTAACTTGCTGTTCAAACCCGAGATTATACTAGTTAGGACGAAACTTCGCTATGTGACGCATGGACCTCAGCTAGGACACTCACTACTCAACTACTCACAAGCCACTAGTTGAGTAGTGACGTTACTTTGGGGTTTGGAATAAGAAATGCAGACTAGTAAAGAGCAGAAATTAATTGCAATCAAGTTAATTACACGAGATGCTCACGTGCGAATGTATAAGCACTAATATTTTCATAAACGTATAATATTAATATGCATGCATACATAACCAGAACGGCAACGATAAATGCAAAACAGTTTCACACAATCCTTATAAAGTAACACGTTTTCAGTAATCCCAAATTATACAGAAGAATTTTTAAAAATATTTAGGCCTAAGAAGCTTATTTAATTATAAATACACGAACTGGAAAGGTATTATCTTACCTTAGAGACTGAGAATATTAATTAGGAAGAGGATTAGGAACAATGTAAATGCACGACTCATAACAAAAGCCATTGAGAAGATTGAAATAAGATGTTTGGTTTGTTGATAAAGAAGAAAATTGTAAGATATGATAATTAATACATCCATAGAAACTTTCAAGTATAAGACCAAGTAAAGTTAAGTGTAATGACAATGAGAGTCAATAAGGGACAAGAATGGCGAGAAGAATGAGATCGCGATATTCGTTAATAGGCAGTAAGAAGCAATAAAATACACAGTAGGATTAGACGAAAACTGAAAAGGGGTAAATTATTATTATAAGGCAAGGCAACATGTATTACAACATCAGGTTGGAATAAAGAAGAGGTATAGTTGTTTCGAAGCAAGTAAGCCGATGCTGACGTCACCGACGGGTGGATTGCAGCCAATCAGCGGTCCGCCGAAACCGCGTGCATCTGCTTACTTGCTGCGGGACAACATTCGTGAAAGAAATGGTGTAGTAATGAATAATCAACGTAACAATACAGATGGCCGGTGAAAGAAAGTATAACGAGTCATGGGGGTATTACATTATAATATTATTTTCTTTGGAAAGTTGAATATTATTGCTACGAAGCGAGAACATTAGAACATTAGATAAGAACACTGATAACTGATTACACTCTTTCTGGACATCAATATTAGAAAACTGATCAGGTATGGGAGTACCTTAAAAGGGAGCGAAGCAATCAACAGTTTGTCGAAAAAGGATTCACCTTTAAATTATCCCTTAGCGTTTGGCTCTTCTAGGTTTCCAAAAACATCTCGCGACATCCTCATCGACGGGTAACGTCAACCAAAGACGACAATCATGTCAATCGTAGATCATGTTTGGTTTAAACTTTGTACTGTGTCCCTCGACATACAGAGATTGATGCGTACAGGGGAGCTATACTCCTTAAAATTATATCACACAGCAATATTGCTAACACTTTCAGTATTCTTCTAAATGAGTAATGACTGTAATCAGAGACATGCATTTGCGGGGAAAATAGAAATCAAGGCTCATGATTAGAATATCAAAATTAAATATTTGCTAAGTTCAGTAGATTCGCACGTGATCCCGGATGAAGTTTCTAAAAGTTTTAATGTAATTAATTTAATTTAATTATATATCAGAGGTTTACACTTACCAAGCGTTCAAAAGATTCAAAAGGTAAGAAAAAGTTAGCTTGTTCAATGTTTTAACTTCTGCTGAAAGGAATAACTTTTATAATTAACTAATCTATTTACGATTAATGTACTAATTAATGTATTAATGTACGATTTTTCAGGCCCTGAGTTTTATGTTCTATATGTTCTCTATATGCTTTCCCAACCTGTCAACCCTTCTCCAATCATACTAATCTATTTACGAATTTTACATGGCTGCAAAAATGAATCTGATAATAAATATGTATATGAACCTAGCACGAAGCATTAGAGATAAAGCGTTGTTTTAACTAGTGAAATATACATGGCATGGATAGTGAGTGACAAAGTGAAGACATACCTAAAGTAGCAAAGGGGTGCAAGAAGTGATGCAACAATTCTGATGAATTGGAAGGAATTGTTTGGTTGCAGGTATTTTGGGGCACTTCCTAATATTGAATTTATGCAAATTACATATAAATCACGCAGCTCAACAGGAAGTGACTGCCCAAGAGTTAAACAGGCCAGCTGAGAAGCCAATGACACTACCAAACCTCTACCAAATAATACTACGATTTGCAAACTTGGTTCAATCAATAATGAAGGTGTGCGACTTTTAATAAAAGTATATCGGTGTATAATAATTGTGTTAAATCATATTGTTATTGATTTTTACCAGTGTATTTACCTCTTCCTTCAACAACCGTGTAGTGTAAAAGAATATTGCCAGTAACAGTTTCAGCAATGTATTTGATTCGGTTCATTGACAAGCGTTTTGATTGGTCTGATTGCTCTTTGCAATCATCGCGAACAGGATTCTTTCTAGCTCGTCGATTCAACAAACGAGGCTCAATATTACTCTAAGATAGAAGATGCAATCTGAAATTGGACTTCATATGGGTCAACGACAAGGGATGTAGTATATGAAGAACTAAAGATAAAGAGCGGCAAAGAGGAACCAATCGATGTAAAAGCATTGCGCGGCTTATTGTAGCCATGATGTGGAATTGAAATTGAATTGATGTCAATACCACAACACGACATGTTTTAAGGGCCTAACTAACAAATATAATAGATAATTTATTTACATTTGTTACCTACAAATTATTGGATGAGCGTAGCGAGCGAAGCGAAGATTCCATTTCACTACACTGGAGAAAAAAATCCTGAATGTTTTTTTCCTTTTTTTTGTATTTTTGTGTGTTTATTCCGGCTAAACCGATACTCCAATTGCGATGAAATTTTCTGGAGGCCTTCGAAATCTCTGAACTTAGAACTGACACTTTTTTTGAGCGCAATCAAAAAATTATTTCTCATACAAATCGCAATTTTACGATTTTTTTTCGATTTTTAAAACATTTCTTCGGCTTATAACACCCTACCTACATGCTTTATCCGATTGTAATGATTTTTTTCACAGAACCTTAATTTTATGAATTAATATATTGGCGTGAAATTTGAGCGCAATCAAAAAATACTTTCTCGTGAAAATCGCAATTTTACCCTTTTTTCGTTAAAAAAAATTACGCTCATCCAACAACGCGCCTAAAAAAGCGTTTGCGAAGCTTCCTAGTTACAAAAATATGTTAACCATTACAATAGAAGATAGAAATTGTATCACAATATCGATTGGCTAACGATCTAGCTCAAAGGTATCGTCCACCCAGAGGTGAGTGACTTTATTACTATTAAACAGCCCCATTGATCAGAATACATAGGTGTAAAACTACAAACAAAATAAATTGATGCTCTAATACAACGCGCTCGCACGCAAATGCCGGCGCAATTTAATTCCGGAATTCTGACTAAAATTGCCCCACGAATTGAAATGTAATATGAATCCTCACATGATTAGTCAACGAAGAGAGGAAAATTCCCTGTTTGTTTAACAATGGGATCAAATTTAATCGAGAATACTGTTTAATTTAAGGAGGTTAAATTAACTCATTTGTCATATTGTAGGTCCATTCGCATATCTGCGGTTAGGACTCATTAGATACGTAAGCATCCACTTCATAAATATTATTGGGCGATAAAACAGTATATGACACAATTTAATGTTGGGATGTTACGTACATTTAAGTATATTAAGATAAAATATAAATCTCAAAATTTTAATGTAGAAACAGCAATTGGTTTAAATGATTTGATCAGAAATTATTTTAAAGAAGTTTATTTATGAGTATAGACCAATGATATTTTACATCTATAGAGTCTAGATCCCCAAGTCTCAAATTCGTCCGTACAGGCGCGAGCGTAGCAAATCGAAGCGTCAATCTGACCTATTCAAGATGGCGATTTGGCGTTTCAATTTATGCTTGACATTATGTTTTATTTTATTTATTTTATTTTTATTTATTTATTTATTTAACTTCTATCATATTAAGTTATAAAAACTGATTTACAAAGGAGGACAACATTTTTCGTGATTGTTTGATATGGTTTTAGCTTGTGCAGCATGGGAATGCAAAAACAGAAACAATAAGAAGTTATTGCATAAGGGAATGAAGTAATCATTTAGTGTAAATGGCTAATATGCTCACCTGTCAAACTGTCTTGAAAAATATTTGTGCAACAAATCACTCCCACCTACTTTAACATAGAAACTGACCTATTCAAATGGCTTCTAATTGTTACGCCAGTGGACCAAGACTGGTGATCTAGCCTACTATAGATGTTAAATGTCATTGAAAAAGACACACTATGTATGCTGGCAGCAAGTCGCTGAAAATGACATTTTCCAAGCAGAAATATCCAACTTCCTCTCTTTTCCAGACTCAGAGGCAATAGCGCAACTCTATTTGTACACTGAGATTCCCATCAGTTTTGCCGCCTGCTTTATTTGGTCTATCTGGCGCAAACATTTCTTCGTAATTCCCCTCCACGGGCGCGCAGCCCATGCCGGTATAACGCTCTCTGACAGAAGATGTGACAGGCGCGCGAGGCATGACAGCGTCGCGACGCCTCCCTCGACGTCGTCGTCAAACCTCGCGCAAGACTGCACATGAAATGCGACGAATAGCAGAGCACTCTTTAGGTAAGATACTTTATCATGCGGAAGAGTAAATCCAGGGGGAAATTTTGCAACGCAAACATCTTAATCGAATCTTTAAAGAACCACAACTTCATTTGGAAAGAGTCAGTGTTGTGCGGTAGGGATAAGCTTAAAGATGGAAGATGATGAAATCTTGGCATAAAACCTTCTCTTGCTCTCAGCGTTCTAGAGGTAGGTAGGAGATGTACGGTTACGGGAAGGTACACGAGACATGTTAAATCCTTCTCAAGATCTTAAAAGTACAAATTGTGATGAAGCCACTTTGTAAGATAGCGTTAACAAAGGCTATTGTAGATCAACTGCAAGTACATTAAACTTTATATCTTGCAAAGTAAATATCCAGATTGAGAGTGTATATTAAGTGTGACGTTTTCGACAAGTTTTAAATTGATCAGATTTGACTAGATTTACGGGAAAATAAAATATAGTACAGCTTTGCAATGTCAGTGCCTTATTTCAAATAAGGTTCTCGATTGCGAGTCGTTAAATCGAACGATCGAAGTTCGAAAACTAAATGTACAACTCAAATTTATCGTTGCATATTAGTCACTTACATACTGACTCAATGATTATAATGCCTTTTTTTATACCCACGCATTAGTCTAAAATATGAAATGTCGTGCAAAGCTTTTATCATAAACTGAAGAATTTCCAAACGGGTGAAAATTTGATCTCTAATTTATTGAACCACTCTAAGATAAGAAATATCACAGTCACTAAAGGTTTATTTATCATATAAGAAACGCTAAAGTCCGCCGCGTTGATGGATGAGCGTTTTGTAAGTTTTTTGTTTGCGTGGACCACTTTTCCTTTGCAAGTGCTTGTGAATGCATTGTAGGTGATGTTGTCGAGTTTCAAATGTTACTTGTAATGGTTATTAAAACCTCAAAAAACCATATCTAACCTTTCTTCTATGGATTCTGGCTAACTTTTTCAACTTTTTCTTTAAAAAGTACTACATCACCATAACCTTAATGTTCATGTGAAATATGAACGTTGTAGCCTCACCCGTTTGATCAGAATCGGCCCAAATAACACGAAATATCGCACTAAAAATTGAAAAATTCGTAAAAGTGCGATATTCATGAGAAATATTTCTTCGATTGTACCCAAAAACGTGGCACGTCTAAGTTCAGAGATTTCGAAGGTCCTGTCAAATTTTCATCAAGATTGCTTATGCCGTTTGCCCGAATCGTGCGAACAAACAGACAAAAAAACAAACAAAAAAAAAAAACAAAAAAACAACGAGCTAAATTTTTTGAGGGGTCATGAAATTGAAGTTTTCGCTTCGCTCGCCTACGCTCGCTACGCTCATCCAATAAATATGGAACGTGAGCGGCATTGTGATAGGAAAATGCCTTTTTCTTAGAATCGAAAATAACGCTCGCTGCTACATTGATAGTTTACATTTCTTAAAAAGCTGCGGATTAGAAATTCAGAACATGCTCTCCTTCATGTTTCAACATGTTCTTCTTTGCTAATCATCTCCCAACTTAATGCACTATCCGTGCTCTTAGTAATCTCACTCCAGCACTGGATGACGTCTTAAGTACAGTCAGCTGCGACGACAATAAAGGTACAAATTACAAATGGCTCATGTAATGTAATGAAGTTTCAACAAAGTGGAGTGAAATGGATAAGTGGAATGCACCTGATGTTCACGTCCAATTCTTAATAATAGTTCAAGTTGTGATACCCTCTGTTTCCAACTCTCGTCAGAAAAGGAGATTGACATGAACTACATTTGTTAGTAACCATAATCTATTCAAATTTGAAAGTTTCTAAAACTAATTAACTAACACAGAATAAAATCAGGGTGTTAAAGAAGGGGGGGGGGGGGGAGGCTTTTTGGGTATATGAAGAAAGCAGAAGCATTAAAATGTGTCAGCGCGTTCTTTTTAAAGTTAACTTGAACAAATGAGTGAATTTATCAGTTTTAATTTTATATTTTTATGTCTTCGTGAAAAGTTGTTATATAGATATTTTCCAGAAAAAAACACACACAATATACAAGTGAATAGAGCAATCAAACATAATATAAACGAGATACAGTTTCTTAATTTTTGCAAGTTCATTGAAACAATTGACTTATAAGCTTCATTTTGTAAGAAGGAATTAATCTACATGACCTTTGACACCTCTATTACCGGTAGCCGGTGCATTTGAAAAAGTTTGTTAATATTTGTTGTGCATAGAGAAAAGTTAAGAGTACTCGGGGAACGTATTTGTAACGGTTTTGTTACCATAAAAAGTGAAGAATATAATTTGTGTGTCACTCTTGACCCCTGAAATAGATTCCCCGTGAATTGGAGTTATGTGACAAGTCGGTCAATCCGCTGTCTTCTCGAATCGAGACTCGCGACCACATTACTCTCTTGGGTACCTACGGCTCGATGTTGATAGATCCGACTGACGTTTCAGCCATGTAGAAAATTACATCACATTTGAACATTCCTCATTCTGATCAACTTTTTCTGGTCGCACGATAGCATTAAGAGAGATAAAAAAAAGCTCAAGAAAGTCGATGATAGATTCCCAAAATTGGTTTAATAGGTAAAAGCTTTTTAGACTTGAGTAAGCTTCAATGAAGTGTGGCAAGACAGAGCGCCGCGGCGCCCGGCTACGGAGGAGGGTAGGGGGGGGGGGGGAGGCGAGGGAGTATATGAAGGTCGAACTAAAGTCTGAAAATATTTTGAGGAATTTTCTCATTAGAGCCCGCATTGTGGTCGTCTCCTTGCGGACACAACTAGGCAATCTGACCCCAGCCATTGAATAATGCATCCCATGAAGCAGGTCATCCGCGGGTTTATTGGCGTAGAGGGGTGTAAATTGACTGCAGACACCAGACCATTGTCTTTTTGCGGGACTGATGGGGAATATAGGGCGTAACAACAGTTAATAGGACGGAACGCGATAAGAGACCTTGCGGCGCACGTCTAGAGAGTGATAAAGAGAGAACTTTTATCTGATGAGAGGAAATGGAGATTGCCGCAATGGCGGTAACTTCTTTAAATTGGGTGATTTTAAATTTATTTTTATTTTTAAGATCAAGGACGAGATAAAATCGAGAACTAAATTGTTGAAAAGTGGAACTAATAAAAAGTTTCAAACTAAAGTTTCGCGAGTAATCCATTCAGTCCATTATGTAGAGTGAAATATTAACAGATAATCCTGTTACTGGGTTTTAAAGCAGGGCATTAAAATTATTATACACCGGTGAATACCTGCATTAAATTAACACCCCTATAACAAGTTTTGCAAACAATAAAACCAACCACCACTATAAAAGGGAAATAAAACTACAAGATCAAACTAGGGCTGTTAACTAACGCACTGGGTAGTTAAGTTTTGCATATAAAACTAATTTATGCTAATATTATTACATTTTTGAAATAATTATTGAGTAAACATTAGTGTACCGAGCCTTTCATGAAAATCAACCTTTAAAAATATTCCTTCAATAGGACCATGTCATTGGATTTCGAGGTTTCAAAACTATGTGAAAAATAAGTGACTGAAACCTTAGACAACAATCACTAAATCCAGCGGTTTTGCCGCGGTCGCTTAGCCGGTTCCCACTCGAACACCGAAGTTAAGCAACCATCGAGCGAGATCAGGGGTAGAGTGGGTGAACGCTCTGCCCTGAGGGTTCGAGAGCTAGTGTAACGGCTTCGTTCTCCTCGACGTCTGCTCGACAGTCCGGGTTAGTGGAGGAACTTATATGACTGTCATGGTTACACCGTTGGTTCCCTTGGTACTTTTCGAAAGGAGTAGGTTACGTGACGGTACCGGGTTTCCACTCCTCCCTTCTATTCATCCTTCATCCTAATCTATCACCACTCATCGTCTCGAATAGCCTTAGTGCATTCAACAATCACTCTATAATTAATACTCGTGCAGTATGTATTGCCAAGACAGATTATGATTATAAATAATAAATTGCACTGCGGTTCGTAATGTGCGTTACGTTAGGCTAGATATATGCCCTATATAATGCTATGGCGATATCTTGCCTATTAAAGGGGTATTTAACCGCTAAACTCAAAAAATATATTTCATTCAGGCTAACTAGTAATGAATTTAGCAATTAACAGAAAAATTATTGGGGCCACCATGACCTCCAAAAAATTATCAAACATGACATTTTTCGAGCTAGGTCCCATCGGCAAAAATCTCCCATAAGAAATAACATGGGGTCGAACTTTATGCCTCGTGACCTTGGAGGATTTTGATCAAAAAAATATTGGCTATAACCAGCTTCTTAGAACATGGCGAAATGTTCACTTTTTAAAATATCGTATGTATTTCTGACATGTGATGTGATCTTACTTTAATATAACTAAGTTTATTTAGAGCCACCCTCTTAATTGCGGAAGTGATACAAAATGTTCTATGTGTACAAAAAAATGATATTATTGACAGTCCAAACAATTTTTTATCCATGTTCTCATGACGAATTTAGTTCTATTATGAAATTGATCTTTTCTGGATGAACGCAATTTCGCGTTATATTATACCAGTGCTCTTTTGTGCTTTTTATATTTTTTTGTTACGAACATATTATAACTCTTCTGTATCAAAATAATTGGAAAGTAAAAGCCATGGATGAGTTTCAGAGACCATGCTCGATAAGCCTGGTTGATTCCTGATGTGACAGGCAAACAACATACTACAGAGTATTTTGTAGGGGTTGGTACGTTGAGCAACATTTCTAAGTTTATTATTGAAGCCTTGAGATGTAGGGATTAGGAAGGATTAAGTCTTTCAAGCTAACCACTTGAGAGAGTGTTGCGGTTGTCGCCTCGGACCAGAACATTCTTAGAGAAGCTCAATGTGCATCGCTTCACAATTAATAACTTCCTTGCAGAATAGAGCTCTTTACTTATAACTTGTAAAATGTATGGCTAGTTCCAGAAGAAAGAAGACAAGAAGTATCGCCCAATCAAATGAGAGCGTTTTTACATTCGTGAAGAACGATAAACTAACCATCGTACTTTTGACGATCACTGTACAGAAAGCTAGTTGAACACTAATCAAACATTAATTTGCTGATTTGCATCCAGCATAAGAAGTAAGAACATATTTACATTGAAGAATCATTCAAATTTGTTAAGAGAAGTTGCTGAGGCTGGCGCGGAGACGAGTTTAGGCGCTCGTCAGCTTTCTGTTTTTTCCAGATAAATGTTTTATAACACCGTTATCAAATTTCACACTAACGTCAATAAATAATATATCTATGCTATCCAGTACGCGTATTTCTAAATTAATTAATTGATTTTCAATTAAAAATTAGTGAAATCACCGAAATTTACTCCATTTTGGTCAACTTCGGGAATTTATGCCAAGTGTACAGATTTTTTAACTCAAATTTGCATACTGTTTATCAACGTTTTAATAAATGTGAACACGTAGGTTAATTTGGTTTTATCGTAAGATGTTGAAATTTCCAGAATTGGAATCCATGATTTGGATTTCCCATTTTTTCACGTTTTGGACTTTAACTCGCAACGGACCTTTCTTTAAAACTTAATTTTTGCAACCAATTGCGGATATCAATTTAAAAGTACTTTATTAACATCCATGCAAAATTTGGTAATGATATTACCAACCGTTCAGTAGAAATCATCAACACCTGAGTGCGCGCATTTGAGTTGGGCCATCGTTAATAATTGTCCCATTATCGAATTACTAGATTAGGCCTACTCCAAGTTATATAAAATATATCAAAATATATCAGAGTTAGGCAGGCCTTTTAACACGCATTCACATTTTCACAGTGTTTAAACCTTGTTTGACAAAATTAATGTTGTACTCCAGAGAGAATGATTTGTTTGTAAGTGCTATGTGCAGAATTTACACTAGTCGTTTACACTTTATTCGGTCATTTGTTTTTCCTTGATAATTTATTTGCAGACATGAACTCCCAGTCTTACTTAACATGCGTTATGAATTCGTGTTGTCGCTGTGTACACAATCTTGAACGTTATGCTGGTAATGTTATTGTAGTGAAGAAACTTGAGCATAAATTTCACGTAGATCATGCTTGAAAATACCATACATAGAGAATTCATGGAATGTAAGAACATTGTGACCCAGTACGCACGACATAATTTACATTGTAGGCTAAGGTTATTATATAGACCATGCGTTCCAGGCACAAATATTATTCGCTCTTCTGACCGACATTCAGTTGTTCGAAAATTTGCACTGTTATCACGGAAGTGGAAATGAAGGGTGCGTGGATAGTATGTTCTGATAAGTATTAACCTTTCTCATTATTTTAACGTTTACTTCAAAGATATTATTATTTACCGTAAATATAAATATTGATAGATTAATGGAGTCTGTAAAGAAGGAATAGACCAGTATTACTAAAATACTAAAACAATTTTAGTGTAAAAAATATGATTGAGCAATGTAATGTAATATGGGTTGGGTGTATAATAGATCTCAGTATAGAATATACAAAACATTGCTGAAATACGCTAACTTTTCAAGAGGTTTAAATGGTGAATTAGAAGGAAGGCGCGTTAGCTATCCTCTTGACATCTCACAGCTAAATGAAACCAAGGTTTAACGGGGTAAAATAGGAGATCACCAACTAACTTCTGCCGTGCAAAGTTGAGGAATTGTAAAACAGTTTCTAGACAAGAAGGAACAATTCTCTCGTCTAACTATTACTAATTCAACTTGCATTTTAACTCAACACTCCCGCTTTGAAACCCCAAACCTTAATTAAAGGCAGAACACTAGGCAAACAATCATTAGCAGCCATATTGAAAGTCATAATGAAACGCTATAGGCCTACCGGTACTAATCTTAATTTAAATTCACATGTTTTTGACGTTCCATTGGGAAAGTTAATACTACTAGTGAAACGCCAAAGTTGTTGTAAAACGAGTGAGTGAGCCATGTGTTGAGTACATATGAAAAATCTAAACAAATGCTATCGATATTTTAAAAAATCACATTTTTATTTATCGTAGGATTAAATCGCAATGGATCTAGCTGATTACGTTAACAGTTCTCAGTTAACTCGTAACGGATGTCTGTTTAAAATTTCAGCGCAATCTGTTCAGCGATTCGGCTGATTTTCAACGTACAGACAGACACACACAGAATCACAGAATAAGCGCAGTTTGAGTTGAATGGAGACACTCAGTCGCTTCGCTCCCTCGTTTAATAATAAAATGCAAATTAAAAGAGGCAAGATTCTGTCTTGTAAAACTCATTGTATCAAGAGTGAGTCGTAGTTTGGCGTTGCGGTCAGACTCGATATCGCTTCGATGAAACGCTCGATCGTCTGTTCAGTTTGAATGTAAACCTCAGAAGCTTGACCAAATTAATTTGCGATACATTCAAAGTTTGAGGTTGGTATAATTTTGATTATTATATATTAAGGTGGTAGATAACCACCAATATTAAAACCATGCGAAGTTGCAGGTTCTATTAGTGATGTCTCGTGAACGTTGCAAAATATCGGAAAACTGATACAGACAACTATGTGGTTTTGTGAGAACTGTAGCCTGCACTAAAAAAGATTGTTTTGTGATGGTTATTAAGTTTTTTATTTGATATTTTATTAATTAAATCAATATTTGAAATATAAACCGCACCGATTATTATATTTGAATATTTTTCTTGCATATTGTCCTAACAAAACCACATATAGCAGTCTGCAATCAGTTTTTTAAAAAAAAAATATTTTGCACCGTTCTCGAGATTTCACAACAAAAAAATGTAAAAGCGTGGTTTTAATATTCGTGGTGGTCTACCACCTTAAGTAACTTATACTTGAACAATGAAGACGCGAGAACACTAATATAAATCATTAAGTATTCTTGAACAATGATGACGCGAGAATACTTATAGCATTAAGTATTCTTGAACAATGAAGACTCGAGAACACTTATAGCATTAAGTATTCTTGAACAATGAAGACGCGAGAACACTTATCCTTCGCCAATAAATGATATTCAAAGTTTCAAACCCTCAGTTTGGTGTGAGTTGTGTGAGTTCGAGTCGCAGCCGAAGGAAACATGTTATAATTTATATCATATCACACTATGCATACACAACTGGGATTGCACTGCTTCTTCCTTACATTCTAAACACAATACGCTTTGCCCTGTATGCGCCGTTTTAACTAAACGTCAACAAATGCCAACACGTTGTATTGAGATATGTAGTTAGTCGGTTGAATTACTCTAATCACACCGCAGAGCGTTGTGAATTGCAACACACTGCTATACATGTTTCCTCGCGAACAATTCAACACACACAAGTATAATTCCTGTTTACCGACATAAAGGGTGTTCCATTTCATAACCACTGCTAAAATATACTATTTATTAAATTAAATTGCAAATAATTTCACAGGGCCACATTGTTTTCAGTTTCTCTAGACTTCCACGCAAGTTGCGTGCTCATTCGCTTATACGGAGCAGTTGTGGGACCAAACATTAGGGCGGTAATGACATGACTGAACGAACAATGTCAATGAGACCATGACAATGGTTAAAACAGCGGAATCAACACGTAGATGTAGATTATACTCAAACATGAACGGGACATCAAACTGCGCCGTATTGAATAGAACCCTGGAGGGGGTGAATTATAACGTAAATTTTGGTGATTTTATGCGACTGAAGCTATGAGGTATTGTTAATTATTGTTAAATTAGATTTTTTAAAAATAATATGCAGTTCCGATTTTGTATTTTTTCTCTTAATAAATACATTTCAATTTAGACATCAACGTTTCGATTTTTTAAAATTGCAATGATGGTATTCGAGAAAATTAGTGTTAAGAGATTGGATGATGGTAAAACCATACAATCGTTATTCGGGATTAAATCCTGTTAATTCGTACAATTCGGTCATATTCCACGACCGTATGAGCCATCCATCGCAGACTGCAGGTGAATTAAATAAATGAATTAAACACACTTGTTTTATGTACGGGGCAAGTCATGACTACTGGGTTCAAGTTAGTCGGAAGTTTGTTAGCCTAATGCAACTAGTCGGGGTCCGAAGGGGTAGCGCGAATAGCCAAGTGAGGGCAGGAAATTGTGTTAGTACAGTTAGGTGTGATTAAACAAGCGAGACGTCATTATAAATCAGATGAGCTGGGACCAGTTTCACGTGTTCGCTTTGGATTCAAATAAGTTAACCAACCACTGCCACCACCAACCAGTACACGGCTATCACTCAAGGTCATAGGGCTGTTCTAACTGAAGTTGCTATAAATTACGTCAAGATTTTATTTTATACATAATTATGCTATTCTCTCACGGTGGTGTAAATAATGTTAAATATTGTCTTATGATAGTATTTTTTATTTTTTATTAATTTAGTTCGTGAGTTATGACAAAAATCTGCAGTCGGGGTAAACTTTTACAATTGATATGATTCACTAATAATGTCCTCAAGCAAACTTATGCTTATAAGAAACCTTGTATTTAAAAAAAAATAAAGTTTAAAAACCGTGCTTAGACATTTGTATCAAAGCGGAAACATATTTAAATGTGTGTACTTTTCGGGCATTTCGAAAACAAAGTAATCATATTATTCATAATATGCATACTGATGCACAGTAACCTCCGTAAACATCCTTTTAGCGTTGTAACAAGTTCTATTAAATTTTATCGTTTGCAATATCTGACAAACATTTTGAATGTACCTCTGAACCGTATTTAAAACTTAAATTGCATTTATTTATTTAAACAAACAATATTCAGCCATAATTTAAAACAATCCCGAAATGTCACAAATCTCACGCAACCAGGGTTTTATCCGGGTCTTCCACTTATTAACAATTTCACCTACTTATACGGGGGTGTGTCCCTATACTAACCAAATCGAGAGATATAAACATTATTTATCATGCTGGAAAGTAAAATTATATTTTAACGTTTGGTGTTCTGTTTGTGTAATTAAATAGCCAGCACGTTTTGTAAAAATCATTGTGAAAGTAAAATGATCTTAATTTATTGCGTTCATATGTGTGCATCAAAGATAAATAAACAACAATTTGTAATTCCAAAATGATTGTTGTTATTAGTTTAACATTAAAATGCTTCATGTTAATTAACATTTATTTGCCTGTGAACCATTTCCGCATAGTGCAAATACAAATAACTTATTTGATATTTCGATATTAATATTGATTTACTCGGACATATTCCATGCGAGAATGGACATGATAAACTGGAATTTGATCATTGCTTCATGGTAATTAAGGATAGAGACCGCAATACGTTTCATAGAATAAATATTAGTCTTGCTTAATATTAACAGCTAACACATGTTATTATTGAAAAAAAAACATTAAACACACATAGATCGTTACGCCTACGTGGGCAACATATTACCACATTTCCCCGAAACTGCTATAAGTAGAAAAGGTTCTACCATCCGCGTGTTAGAGCTAACCTGCATCAGTTTATTAAGACATAAATTTGAATGACGCCCGCCCTTTCAACATGAATGATGAGAATAATTATCATGTTTGCAAGGATTCCATCTTAAGTTAATAAATACGTGTATGTAAGAAAGTTTGTACGCTCCAATACGGCCATGCTGTTTAAGAAAATAAATACTAATGTACTTATTAATTATTTGTAGGAACCTGAATCATGCACATGGGCCCTGAATTATTGGGACGTAGTTTCAGAAAAAGAATGGATCTAATCCTGGAATTTGATATTATCATCATTCCGTTAGGGATATGATCTGAGGAATCTAGGTTAGCAAGACACAAGGTATCGAAAAGCTTTTCAATTTAGCGAGTTGAAATAATTCTTTCAGAAATGACGTATAAAATAATATGTATAATATTATAGCTTCAAAGCGCATATCACTTGCATATATGTCTGGATAAGAGTTTTCGAATACTTGCACAGAATTGAATTATTTCTAGTGATATGAAAATGTGAATATATTTCTTTTTGTTATCGAATAATACATGCATATCTCTTTGAATGCATAGTGACAAACCAGATAGTAAGAAAAGCACTCGGGTATAACAATTCAAAATAAACAATATATTTGACAAGCAATGTGCTCTGATTTCGATACTTGTGATATGTTGTGATTGGAACGTATTTATGTCATACGACAAGACGTAATTCTAGCAACCTTGGTAACACATTACAAATAACGTTACAATGTACGTTTTAAGGTGGTTAGCTTACTATATACAGATCAACGCACGGATAATTTTGTTTTGTGTGGTTCTTTGGCGATGTGTGAATTAAGTAGCTTATAGCTTCCTGTTTTAAGTACCCGTGTTTGTCTAGTGATTTCAAACGCTTTTTAGTATTTATAACGTTGAGCATATGTGCACATTTTATTTTGACTTTTAATTAATTTTAAAAACTAACCACACATTACATCTCAAACCATCTATTTCCTGCAACTTATGTACCAAGTTATTAATATTTTTGGGATTGCTTTCAGTTTCATTGTGGCCTGTTTGACGGTCCGGAAGAAATTCATTGACGTTCCGTATTCAAACCTCAGTCCGCATTCGAATCGGAGTCTGCCAGTTGAATAACCCAGACCCAAAGTATACAGAGGAGTATTAACAATATAACAGGAGTAGAGTATACAATATCCACTTGAACGGTCGGTGTAAAGCTCAGCTCGTGGATTTGCTTTCCAGTTGGATGTTTGTTGAAGACCTGACCTTGAACTGAGACCTGCACAGTGTTGCCGCAATCTGATTGCGCCGAGGTTGCCGCCATGAAGAGCCTGCCGACCGCATTGCTTGCATAGAAAGAGCAGGGTGGGTGAAATCTAATAAACTTGGCAATACCTCCAGCAACTCCCGCTTCTGAAAACCGCACGGTGGGATGGAGTAGAGTAGACGGTATCGAACCTCTTTTAGCATATTCGCGCGATCGCCGACTATTCCAACGTAGAACATTTTAAAAATCTTTTCCCAGAAGAAAATTATCATAACGACTGGTTTTCACATGAAAGTCTTCTATCAAAGAACTCATTAAAAGGAATATATTTTTAAAGTGAATTAACATGCAAATGTAATCTAACTCAACGAAAACGTTTGCATTTCCATATGATAAAGGAGAACTTGAGGATACACAAATGACGTCTACTTTTCTCGACTCGTGAAACCAGAAGCCATTGCATATAAGTATTCAAACTTAAACATTCCTAGGCGACGTAAACACAATCTTCCCAGGTCCCCCTGTCGTCCACGTCCACCACATCTTCTCCTTCTAGTTCTCTCTTTCTGCTGCTCGATTCAAGACGCGTTTTTCCTCATCCTTGAGAGTGACATCAATAACACATTTATTCAATCTTATTGTGTAATGGAAGACAATGCCTTAATTAAGTTCTCAACCAATGAATCAAGCTCATATATTATATTTGATCGTTGTTTGTAATTTGCTCGCAAGGAATAGGTCGTTATCATACATATTATTTAGGAAGGTGCAAATGGGAGAATGTAAGATTGATTTTGATTGATTGAATATTGCTTAACGTCTCATATTTATGCACTTTGGCTAATCGAGACGATGAGTGGTGATAGATGAGGATGAAGTATGAACAGAAGGGAGGAGGGGAAACCCGGTACCGGCACGTAGCCTACTCCTTTCGAAAAGTACCAAGGGGACCAACGGCTTAACGTCCCATCCGAAAGGACGGTGTAACTTTGACAGTAATAGGTTCCTCCACTAACCCGGACTGCCGAGCAGACGTCGAGGAGAACGAAGCCGTTACACTAGCTTTCGAACCCTCCATCTGCTCTAACCAGCGGTATACGTGAGTTTCAGGGTATAGCGGTCACCCACTCTACCCATGACCACGCCCGATTCTGCTTAACTTCGGTGTTCGAGTGGGAACCGGTTAAACGAGCTCGGCTAAACCGCTGGCTGAGAATGTTAGAATTGTACAAACCAAGCTAAGAATATAATTTTGAATAAAAACCTTTCTCGTCGTGATAATTCAAATGATTAAAATGTAGCATTAAAGTGATAATAATACACACCAACAAATAACATTGATTTTTAACGTTATGGCTATTAGTCGTAGAACCACTAGAAACATTCGTCAATCGCATTTTTAGATGATTTTATACTTAAATCTCACCATTCCCCTTTAGATAATTACGAAGAAAAAGCATGCACAACGAAATTCCTAGACTCTACAACGAACGGCGTTGAAAATTAATTAAATCATATAAAGTTATTGAAAATGTAAAACAATGAGTTAAAACAATTGCCGGTAGTTTCTCAAAGTAGGTACCAACTTTAAGGTGGAGTTTAGCGCGTATGTTGAATGGGTCGAAGGTGTTGCTCTCAGGTGGGTAACTCACCCACACCAACACACAAGGAAATGAGGTAACTTAAATGTCTTGAAAAGTCACTGCCTCGTGTCAAACGTTACGCCGAGCAGAGCGAAGTCTGCCTTTGACGTTGAGAGCCAGAGCATTGAATCAAGTTTAGTTCCTACCTAAATTTAACACCTTATGCTGAATGACGGAGACTCAGTGCAGCTTGAGAGGTTTCGCTTTATACTCTCGGAACAAGCATCGGGCTAGACGTAACGATGATCATATGAAACGATATTCCCTGTTAAGTCAGAACTGAAACGATTTTCAGTGTTCGTAGCTCTACATAGATTACATCAGAACGATTTAAGCTTTTATAGTTAAAAGAAATGTTAACAGCCCCTCCGTAAAATTATTCAACATTTTTCTTCACAAGAACTTAACTCTTGAATATTCCTAGTATAGAGTAGACTTAGTTACTTCACGAATATACTAAGATTACATATACTTTTAGGCCGCGCTTATTCCTCAATTTCCACAAAACATCCTTCAACAATCGTTACAAACATCATTACCACATTGATTTTGTTATAACTTTAAAATTCATGTAACATTCCAGCTCAATGCTGTATTCTTATTTTGAACAATACAGAAATTAAAAAAAAATCATCAATTCCATCAACAGGAGAGTTTGCCGACAAACCAAATCGATTTATGTTTTATGTTCTATTAGTAAATGAAAAACGAAATTAAAATGAAATTGAAAAATAAATACACAAATAAAGGGGAACATGAAGAAGAAAAATATGGAAAAGAGAAAAAATGTGACAAATCTTCAGTGGGCAACTGGACATAAGGATGAAAATAATTCAAAGTCGTGGTGTTTGAACGAAAAAGACAATCCTCGCAAAACCTTCCATTAAGTGTCGTAACATTCGAGTGTTTTCACTTTGTAACTAATACCCAATTTTCATAAATAATTCATTTTTATTATTAGATCATTTCGCAAGTTATTACATATTATAATAAGTTGATAAGCTTGTACGTTGTTATCGACTGGTGGATAATATAGTCGACGGCGACGGCTCTGTTAGCCGGCTCATACGACACGTATTCAACCTCGAACCCAGGATATGTTAGCTATAACTCATTAGCTAAATCTGTGGCTGCATGATTTTATGAATAGTTGATTGGTTTATTATGCTCTTTTACAATTAATGTATAACCATAATGAATGGTTTATTTCTCGATTTGAATAGTCGGGAAACACTCCCGTAGGTGGAATTGTTAATATTTAATACAATTCAGAATTCCCGATCGGGATGGATTTTTTAATATCTGAATTGTATTAAATATTAATAATGAATGGTATAGTTTTTAAACACATCTACACTATTCAACTTGGGAATCAGCTATTCAAATTTCAATACACACCATCCTGTAATAACGATACCTACATCATTGTATGAGAATAATATGAAAATATCTATAGACGAAATAATTAGTAAAGAAGTAATTAATTTCCTAACAAAACAGGTGGAAATTAATATGCATATTCTTTGTTATCATTTGTTATTTGTTATTGAATGTACGACGTAATAGCATTCGTAATTCCACAAGGCGCAACGTCATGAGCGTTGCATTTGAAATGCACCATTAGAGTTTAGTTGCAGTTTCCATACCATAAGTTACTAGAGGAAATAATTCAAAATTCAAAGTGTAGGGCATAATTGCCAGTCATCACACTGGATATAATTATACAGCTCTCTTCTTGGGGTAATAAAATGTAGTTTTATTTAAGAAAGGGAGGGAAATTCCATTAACGCTTCATTGTTTATTAATGACTTTTCTGAGTAGCTTTGAAAGTTGGGTTGTATAAAAATATTTAACGTAATTGTTTTGATGGCGAGAAACAGTTTGTGTCTATCTTTTAAGTACAATACGTTAAATTCAACAAGGCGCGTTGATTCGATGAGTTATGTTATCACTAGAGACAAGGGTTTCGCGAAGAAAGAAAGAAAGCGGGTGAAATAAATCATAAAAAGCGTTATCAAGATTGTTTGGCTGCACGGAAAGAGCTATACGGTCTGACAAGAGGGCTGACAAAATACATTAAACGATGGTGATAAACTGACGCTACCATGCGATGTGACTAACTAAAAAAATGAAAATATTCAGTCGGAAACAATAGGTCACAAGAAATATGAAAAATAAATTCAATCGTGTAATAAAATCGTTAAATAAAAGTAATAGATTTCACTGTACATACAATAAGGGTTTAAAATAATTGTAAAGTTGACAATGCGATGCATATTCCTTCGAATAAATTACTTCTAAGACTTTATTTACAATAACGATACTATATTACGATACAGTATAATTGCTTTGCTCACTCTACAGCAAAATATTCTTCAATGCATTATACTGGCGCACAACAGTATTTACGCCATGATAAGTTAAGCTTGGCACCATTATTTTATACCTGCAAACTGATGCTGTATCTTAAGTGTCACATTAAGTCTAAGAGTATTAAGTGCACGTACCGCAAAGTGTTTGCGTATCCCCATATGCCATACAAATCAAGTGATGCTTGGAGCTGAATTCTTTTGGCAGTAAGGTGTTTCAGTTTTTTAAACTGCCAGTATGGCTGGAAGAGCATTCTGTCATACTGTCCTTACTAGGTTATATTTTTATTAAATCGTTAAATTCGAGTAAATTTACACAAAGTGAATGTGTGTTTACTGTATCTTGATTGCACGAAGATATTGTGTGCAACAGTATTAAATTTTGTCTTTATATTTTTGCTCTTAAAATGAAGTTTTGGTTTTTAGCCAGAAGCGTTTAAAAAAATAGACAAATAAGTGGAGTATGTTGGTGAATTGTCAAAAGTTTATATATATTTTTAATAGTATATCGTGAAAGGTATGACACTAGATCCGTGAATGTCTTTTGAACGACATTGGAGATAAATAACATATCACAAAGTTTAATCCTAATCTCTTTAGAAGGTCTGACGTTGTTGAACCATTGTCTATAAGCATTGTGCACTGAGCGTTGTAGTGCAATACAAGATTATTAATACGACAGAGAGTTTTCCAAATTTAAATGAATTCTTATTTATTTATGTACTCAATTACAAGAATAGTTGGGCATTTGAGGATTTGCGGATTTTTTACTTATATGAGAATACTATTAGAATCTTTTTTTATCAACGAACTTTTTTACTTAGATATTTATGTTCGTAAAGTATACGCCAAGTTATGTTGATTTGTTTTTTCGAAGGATCATAGCGTCATTAACAAATTGATGTCGATGTTCAATGAGTAATAACAAGAAATGTACCGTATACAAATATATAGTTTAAATTCCACTTGGAAAAGTAAATAAATGTAAATGAACAATTCAGGATCAATGAAATAAATAAATAATAATAAAATAATATTAAATTACATGGAAAAGATGTAAATGTAAAATAACAATGTTGGATCATATTTAATAATAATTAAATGAATATTAACATGACCATGAAAGACGATTTTAATGAAGGCCAACAGCTATCAAAGTTCCTAACAGATACCTTAATGAACTTGTAAGGACATAAATTTTTAATATAAATTTCCAGTGTGCGGCAAATCGAGCCAATATTTTGAAATAACGAATATTGTGGTTCACTAATATTAAAGCCAACGCTAAATGAATCATTTCGTTAACAGTTAACATTAATGATTTTCATTGCATAGAATAAAAATTACGAAGAGAATGTGTAAACTAATTGTTCCGTCTTTGTCAACATAATATCTCGCTATTACGTGCATCTTAATTGTGATATTTATGCCTAATTTTGATAACATAACAAGAAACTACGGCTTGTAAATTGAGGGTTGGGATTTGGGGTCTCCAGAAGAATTACTACTCATTAACTCTCAATTACTGAGTACATTAAGGCTATGTGTGTTCACGCTTAAAATACAAATTATAATTCTAGTATTGTACTTGTTTCTTTTTGTGGGGTTTTGTTAGTAATGTTTTAAAAATTTTGAATAGCCTAAAAGTCGAGAGAAGCTATATTTATTTCCCAAAACATTGTAAAAAATTAGAAATAATATTGTTCCACCATTTCTAAATATTGTTTAAATTGAGATTACTATTTACTGGATTATTTATGCATACACTTTTAAAAAATGTGTTCATTTCAAGCAAACACATGAAAATATAAAGAAAACTCTCACAAAATGTTACATTAAAGATTGCGATCCAAGTTTTGTTTTAGTATTAACAAACAAACAATGCATATTTGACATATACGTGTGCACGTAGCCAATGTAAGATACATGAGCAAGAATTCTTCATTATTATGTTGATTGATTGATGTGTGGCATTTATTGTTATGATGTCAAGTCTAGATAATAATGGCAAAAAACACAGCGTTGAGCTTGAATCGTAGGAGCACGATGCTGTTCATATACACACTACAGGCAACCCACGACTAACAACCCTCAGAAATAAATACTTGACGACTTTGACCTATCAGTGTTCACATACCAGTGACATCATTGGTATTTGAGAGGAAAGGGTGAAGAAATAATAAATGCTCCATTTAACTTATGGAAACCTAAATTAGATTAACGTTGTCGGAAAATGCAAATGCCACGAATCACTTCTCTGTATTTGACCACGATATTTTTTTGTTTTAACGTATTTTATAGAAAATCTATTCTTCTGATGGTAATAACTACTAAAATACATGGAAAGCTCAGTTAGCTCAACGTTGTTGGAAATGCAAATGTCATGAGTCACTTCTCGGTATTTGACCACTTGCGGTTTTATTTTATTTTAACGTATTTTATAGAAAATACATTATTTTAATGGTAATAACTACTGAAATATTGCGAGATTTGTTCTGGGTATGCCAGGCTTATTTGGAAAGCTCAAGGTACTCGATGCACACTATTACATTTATTTTGTAATTTCGTCTGTAATATTGTAAATAATAAACTAAATTATACGTTCAGTTCTTAGTGCAAGTCGTTTGTAGATTTTAAATCACAAGTACTCAGACACAAATCTTCTAATGGCATGAATATCTAATGTAGTGAAGAGAATCAAGAGCAGAAGTAATTTAGTAAAAATAATTTGTTTAACAGCTGCAATATATAAGACAAACCACTGCGAGTCATAAAAATCATAAAGTTCAATAAATCTAAAGAATATTTTAAAGTTCCCTCCTACAAGTCGAAAACCGTGGCTACATTTCAATGACATGGACAGAAGGAGTAATCCCCCCTGAAACTTCAGTAATGTATCCAAAATTGTAACTTTATACAAATATATTCTGTGCGCTAGCATGTATTCATGACGCAGACTGTGTGATGTCTGCTTACTGTAGATGTGAGATAGTCAACACTGTATTTTCCATATTGAGACCACACGGGACCATTGTTCCACATTCATGGAATCAGCACCAGATGTCACAAAACATGTCATCTGACGTTTCACACACTTATATAACACATCAAAAACAAGGACAGTCGGATGATAGCTCCAAACTTGTGTACTGGTACAGGTTGTATAATAAGTGACAACTCCTGGTGACATATTCTGAATCAACAAATACCGCATACATAATAATATTGTATTGTTATATGGTTTGGTTTCGTAAATTGCACTTGCGGGACATTTTGTCCTGTTGTAATGTGGCCACAAATAAAATAAAACAAAAATTACCATACTGTACGTTTAATGTCTTATTACTGCTAACAGCTGTGTTAATAGCACGTGATCAGAGAATGTAATTGTGTGTGTTGTGATTATTAAAGTATTCTTGGCGACCAGACGAAACATTAATCTGCGGCATAGTTGGTCTACTACTTTGGCCCTTGAGATAAAAAATAAAACAAGTTCAAATCATTACCCATGGTTTTTCTGATGCTTGTGATGGTGTATCATAATTCTGTGGTCTTGCTTGGTGGAGGCGCCGGGTCTGATCTCAATCTCTTTCTCTTTTGTAAATAAACCATATCGTTTTACTAAGTAGCACAGATGGAGGTAAATCTATTTTTGAAACTCATACCATCGTTTAACATTAACGCATTCCCCATTTTAAAAACTCCCGTTTCGTGGTTTAAAAAAATGCAGATTTTCTGTTTAAGCCGTAACAAATATTTAACAACCCTTGGCGCTAATTACAACCAACGCTTTACATTTTTATCCACTTTCCGCTCTACAACAGCGAAAGTTAACAAGCGCGGGCTTAAATAAATGAATACTTTGTTTTTTGTTTACGAACTGAACTGCAGGCAACTCTAAGTACGAGACTTTGTTCCACGTGTGCTTAGTCCTTAACGACCTAACATTTACCTTGCTTTACGGCTTACGGTTTTAATATCGAGCTTTGGATTACTGCGGCATTGTAGTCACTTTTCTTTCAAAGTAATATTGCATTGTATTGCATTGCATGGATCACACACAACCTGTTTTCTCTTCAGATCACCAGTACAGTCGTTTCATTTGTTTTTACCCTGTTTCTAAGCGTTATTCCGTTCTGCTGTCTGCAATTTACAAACTCGTTGCAACTATTCTTAAGCATTCCATCATTTTCCATCATGATCTTGTTCATGACCATAAAATAATGAATATCATTCTAATTTATTCCAATTTGTTTTCTAAATAGTACTTCTATGAATATGTAGCGTACACTGATTAGTATGTTGGACCCCTAGTTCTCCAATACTGATTGGCAGCCATCAATCAATTTGTTTTAAGATAGGCATTTTTTAAAGTTGATAAAAAGCTATATCATAGGACTCGGCGAGAAGTATTTAATAAGCAGAAGGAACTACGTCGGTTCCTCAAGCGCCTGTGTCTATGACGCCGGAACGTCATCCAAGAACCACACAATACATTCATTGCTTCGGCACTACAAAAACCCGTCACATACAGTAATGGGAAAGGCGATAATCATTGAACAGTAAAGGAGTGTGTTATGTACATATTATGTAAGGTTACAAGAAAAAGAAAAAAAAATGTTATCAGCAGATTTGATGTCAAATGACTGCACAGCTGAATAATATACATCGTTAAAAAATAAAGAACGAACGAAAGAAAAAATACCAGTCAAAAGTCATGTCGACATGTATGTCTACAATGGACTCTACGAATCATCGGCCTTCCGTCCTTCACGGACGTTGAGTGGGAAATTAGTGTGACATACATAAGCAAAAGTTCAGAACATACATTTTAAATATTAGCCATTCTTTGTGGTTTAACGTTCCGAATGACAAATACTATTATAGGATTTTGTAAGTGCAATGACTAAAACACGATTACTGGTTGCTGATTGAGTGAATCAACCCCATTATTAGGTATGCCTATAGTAATTTGCAAATAACGTTTAAAACATGCACTTGAATAAACTCTTTAACATTGTTTTTTTTTTTTAAAATATCCGCCAGTGCATAACACTCACGAAATATGCGGTCTGCATACATAAAAATAAATATTGATATATTTTGTAAAACATTAGAATTATAAACAATTCTAATATAAATAAGTATGGTTAAAGCACCGATCTAGACGTAGAATTTTAAGGAGTATTATTTCGAAATGCGTGCATCATTGCCTATACTCATCAAGGCAAAATAATTATTTACACACTTAAATTACAAACAATTCTGCTATGAATCAGTTATAAATGTAGATATTTTAAAGAGTTTCATTGCGAAATTGCAACCTTATATGCCTACATAATAATACAAAATTATATTTAAGTTAATTAATTCTCTTCTCGTTTAATTCATTCATTTATCAGGTTACAGCTAGGACCCGGCACCTCCACCAAGCTGGCAAGAAACTTGGAGAAAACACGGTATATCATCAAGGTTTCGTTAAAGTGTTATTGTTGTTCAAATGAAATGGCTGATTTATAAAATATATCATATTTGCCCAAAATATTTCATGTGGGTCCTAAATCCAATATCATTAAATATATTGCTAGATAACAAAATATTGAGTGGCGAACATTTAACGTGGTTCACCGGAAGTTATTTGTTTAACTAGGCAACTTTCAAACGCTTTTTCCTGTGGCGTTGATGGATGAGCGTATTTTTCGTTGACTATCTTGCTGCGTTTAATTACTGTTTCGTGTCGTCATTGTTAACTTGTTTCGTTGGAGTGAGAAAAGAGCCAGCGCCACCTATGTCTGCGAGGCGACCTACAGCGAACAGCGAGTCAGAACGAGACCGAGGACCGACACTCGCCTCGTCTGACCAGCCTCGGAGCGGTGAGGTCATACACAGCTTTCGTTTCCCTAAAAGTACGATTTTTATAAGTTATATTTATTTGAGTACTCAAAATCGTAACACGTTATTTCAAAAGTTTCCGTAAAGTTTTATCAAGATCAGAGTAGCTGTTTGCCCTGTAGGATGCCAAATAATGGTATAAAGTGGTGAGTTACAAAATATTAGTTATTATAAGACAACCATGATCATTAATGCGCATTTGTTTTAACATTATGTAATTCAACTCGTTAAGCGTTCACTTCGAGTTGCGCTTCAAGTGGCTTCAGTGGCTTTGCTGGATTCTAAACTACGTAGTTACTTTGCAAGGAACTAGAAACCAATAACTAGCAAGTAACAGGATCTAGAAACTGTAACTAGTGCTCAAACGAGATTGTTTATAATAAACAATCCCGATTTGTGTTATAATGAAGGTCTAATCGTGACAAGGTTGACAAAAAATTCAGTACACGAAAAAAACTTATTGAACCATGTCTATATTTGAAAATCATACATATAAGTGAAGTCATCAGAAATCAAATCTGTGAACAGAGATGATGAAAGCGAAAAGACAACATATATATTTTAATGGCTTTCATGTGGTACTCTAACTCTCTCTGCCTGTGCAGGGCATGTGGCAAATACCGCCCCCGGCGGGTGTCGTCAAACAAGTGTAGTTCGTCGCCAATTTTACAGGCGAGCACGGGCCTGATAGATTAAGTTTGTAAACTACGACACAAGAAAGCATATGTAAGTAACGCAGTTAAAAGAAAAAAACGTAAGTTAATTTGGATTTTTGGAAGTTACATAGTAATCGTATATTGTCCAAACTTCAATATGAAACAAAGTTAGGTTTGAATCAATTCATTGTTTACACACATTGTGTCATAGATAATTGAAAAATTTAAATGCAATGATTTATGTAAAATTCATGATTGTAATGGAAACTTAGTTCCTTTGGTTATGCACTTAATTGTTGCCCCGTTTGTTTAAAAGTTTTTAACCTGAAATTTGTCAACGCTACGTATATTAAATCGTGTTAAAAACACACAAATAAAATATTTGAAAAGAATAAAAAACATGGTCAATATATTCTTTAGTGAAATGATTCATAAATATAGTAAGCTCCTTAGCTGTGCATTTATTTATATAAAGTTTATTGTTTTGTTTCGAATGCAAGCAACATGCTTTGGCTGCAGAGAGAACATTTTTTTTGTTTAATAGTTGCTTACAATCGATTGATGGTGTGCATAATAGCATCAAATAAGATTATTAATTACAAATTAGTTTTATAGACAATTTGCTTGCTGTATCTATTGTTCTTATATATAACTGGACCTTATACAGATGACTGACTAGATCACGAGTTAGAATAGTGAGAGTAGATACTGAATGGAATTCAAATTGTAGGCTACAGGTTTCCATTCGAAAATGTGCAATTTTACTAAAATCAATCATAGAAACATAATTGTCAGTAAGTTAGTTTGTTTTGGATTTCCAAATACGGGTAGGGCCTATTAACAGGCGAATTTCCGAATTATAGACTCACGTGTAAAGCACTCCAATGGCAATTGCAAAGATGTCGAATCTCATTAAACCGTTCCATTTTTAATTAGATCATTATAATTAACACATAATTGAGTGCCCTGAAATTACTTTTAAACAACAGTTTAATTACATTTTGATCGAAATCCAAACAAGTCACAGTTAAATATAATTTTGAACTTGACGTCGTTAACACAACTGCGAACTTGAAGTTATATGAGTCGAGTTTGTTATAATCTAATAATGTTTTGGATTTCATCGGTGTTTGCCGACGGAAATGATAAATAAATTATAATTATTCAAAGGTTGGCCTTAGCCATGGATATCCTACCTCATACCCAGTTTTTTTTAAAGCACACGCACAATCTTGGTAAGATGTATGTGATCGAATTCACTATAAAATTATGCGTGTGTGTGAGTCGTGTTATAAGTGTGCGTGTGCGTGTGCGTGTAAATGCGTAACAATGAAGTCTTATGCAAACAACCGACAAGAGAAGTGTATTATCATAAACGCCATTTGACGTTGCTTTCTGGCATAATACTATTATCTTATGCAAGCATGCGTATACGAATAGCTTGCAAACACCAGACTTGTTTGGGTTGTACATTTCACCAGCCATGTTACATTCGACATAGGTTAGATGACAACCCGTTATTTAACATCACGGAGAAAACCATTCGTCTAACACATTAGGCAGCAGTTTCATTCGATTGTTTCAATCTTCAATAAACCGGACAAACTTTCGTTCTCCACAATGATAATGTGTTGTTTAATTCTTTTCTCGTATTACAATATACCTGTTAATAACTTCACCCCCCCCCTACTTATTTATTAGACAAAACTTGTTATTTGTAGTTAAAAGTGCATTACTTTCATAAATAACTTTACTAAGATATCTCTATGGTGTTTTATTTTATTTTAATTGAATTGATTCAAAACCATTCAACACTTGGTCTGACGAATGATCCACAATAGCCTTAAGCCGTTCAGTGAGTTCGTCTCTCTGTGCTAATTCATTCTCTAGTTTTAAACACACTCATAATAAATTCCATCTTATTGACAGCTGGTCAATAACATTGGATGACCCCCAGAGTCCAGCGTCAAATCGGTATCCATAACATGTTTATATAAATAAAATTATTAATTGAACAACAAGTATTACATTATTGGCTATGATTTTACTTGATGTATGTTTTTATTCGACTGTTGCAATAAACACATCAATACTCAGTATCAGGTAGTATAAGGTTGATATGAACATTGTTGTAAAGATAATGATAGAAAAGATTTCATATTTGCAAAACAATATTTTCTTCTTCTTCTTAGAATGTAAACAATAGTTTATTATTTCAAATCGTACTTCACTAATCATGAAAAATGGACGTCATAAATAAAAACGAAAACTAGGGAAAACAAAACATTTTGTTTTTAAAGTTGTTTTATTTATGGCTAAAAGACTTCGTTCGTTTGAGTTTAATGTGATTGTTGACATTGTAATTTTAATTTGGGTAGATTTTTAACGTATGTTTTTCATACGTACACTAGTTAACCCTACCCTACCACTTAAAGCTTTAACATTTAAAAATTTAAAATTAAAGTTGCTTGATTAGAAACATGCTACTAAAACCTACCAAGTAATTGCCAATATTTTAGAGTAAAGTAGCCTATGTCCGAGCCCTACAACAGCCCTGGGATTTCATGTCACTGTTATCAGCAGTTTAACGTGTGGTGGGGTAATTTAATAACCACTAAGTAGCGCGTGAAATTAAAAAAAAGATGAAACGTGAGTATGTTCAACAAAGCGTTGTACGTTATTATACAAAGATAAGGCTTATACGATGTACGTAGTCTTCGAGTTTCTTTGTATGCTACTCTCATACTCTTTTTGAGGCGCTTATCTATAAAAACACGTTTTTGTGGGGTTAACTGCCAAGTAAATCTTTTAATTATTAAAAAAGAGTAAAACAACGAAAACATTTTTTAAAAGAGTGCGAATATTATACTTAACGGTATCCAAGCGAACGTGTTCGCCAGATGGGTTTAACAAGCTTCGCCGTCCCCCTCGAGGGCACTGTAATAACATCTGGGCCCTCCAGCCTGCTTGCGTGACACCAGTCCAACACCGAACAGTAATTGCCCGTTGAACTGTAATTCTCATCAAACTCTTTGTCGGCTGCGAGGTACAATATTTTTCAGAGAGGAGCTCGAACAGTATTTTTCTATAGTAGATAGACTATACATACACGCAGTAATTTCCCACCAAACAAACAAATTGGTTCCATTATTTTGAGAGGAACATGCCCGCCCACGGGGTTCTATTTCATTCCAATAGCCCACAGCAAGTCGATGCTCTAACAAGTGCGAATCAATCAATGTCTTTCACCATTTTCTTTCTAGACTCGCCCGGTCTTTGGGGATCACAATTAGTACCATAAATGTCAGTTGGTTCTTCCTTCCCAATTAGAGCAATAAATTACTATCGTCGTAGAGAAAACCTATCGTCGACTGCCTGAGGCGATGTGTTTATGTCACTGTGAACCACGAAAATAAGGTCTTAAAAGTCTCACTCGCGATACCAATGGCGTGTGATTTGACCTCTCTTTACGAGGTAGCCATTCAAGTTATAATCAAGTTCAAAATTTATATTAAAATTAACATTGAAATTTAATGCACTTTCTGACACATAGTTTTTCCACTTTCGTAATAACTTCATATCTTCTTCAATAACACACAAGTTGTAAAAAATTATATAAAAATAAAAACAATTGAAGGGATGCTCGCTGTAGACTGTAGAGTATAGAGAATACCACCTCTTCAGAAAACTAACTTGATAAATGGAGGGGTGTTAAGGGAATTGTGAAGGGAATGCACGTGAGCTTTTAAAGATGACTTAATCCCAGCATTCGTCCCAACGACTGGAGAAAATCATGAACAACTTTCAGTCAGGACTGCCGGTGGCGAGTATGGAACCTGCGAAGTCCAGAATCTACCTCAGCACGAGGAACCTCTGTAATATTTGTTTTTTTTAATGCCTGGTCACGACAACAAATTATGAGTGAACTTTTCCTGTCAGATCTAGCCACTCGTAGAAAACGTTATGACATGTCTTTCTTGCGGCATTTTTCGGTCCACCAGTCCACTCCACTCCATTGTTCCATCCCGATTTACTAGGCCTTCGCACCCTTTCCATGTAGCTAGACCTAGACTTTCTATTACTCGTATATATATATATCACCTTTCGTTTACCTTTATTTTATAATAATTTACCAAAATTCGACAAGTTTTCTGATTTGAATTCTTTTAAAAAATCAATCCGTGATTGGACTGCAGTTGAAGGTCATTAGCATTTCCACCTCTATTCTTTTATAAACACATTCCTGTTAATATTGTTACATAAACGTTATTTACTCTCATGTTTTGTTGCACTTCTAATTTTGACACATTTTTGTTTATTGTTCATCACCCTGTAACTGTTTGTTAACTTGTAGGTATAAAAATGTTATTTTAATTTTAACTTTATTATATTGTCTATGTAAAATGAACCAATGGTTCTTGTGCTGTTCTAGACTCATATATAAATACACTAGGAAAACGCTTAAGTCCCGCCGCGTTGTTGGATGAGCGTAATTGGTGCATTGAGCTGCCATGTGTTATACGGATTTTCTGTTGTTCTGTGAAAAAATTATTACTTCGTCGAAGATTTTTTTTAAATAAAACAAAATTAAATTAACAATAATTTACTTTATTTTTATTTTTTTTATTAATCGTAATTTTTTTTAAAAAGAAAAAAATCGTAAAGTTGCGATTTTCATAAGAAATAATAATTCGATTGCGCTCAAATTTTACACGAATATATTAATTAATAAAATTAAGGTTTTGTGAAAAAATCATTACAATAGGATAAAGTATGTAGGTGTTATAAGTCAAAGAATTGTTTTAAAAAAGAAAAAAACTGTAAAATTTCGATTTTCACGAGAAATAATTTTTCGATTGCGCTCAAATTTCACAAGAATAACTTAATTTATGAAATTAAGGTTCTGTGGAAAAATCATTAAAATCGGATTAAGCATGTAGGTGTATAAGTCGAAGAAATTTCTTAAAAATCGAAAAAAATCGTAAAATTGTGATTTTCATGAGAAATAATTTTTCGATTGCGCTCAAAAACGTGGCAGTTCTAAGTTCAGAGATTTCAAAGGTCCCCATAAAATTTCATCGCAATTGGAGTATCGGTTTAGGCGGAATCGTGCTAACAAACACACAAAAATACAAACAGAAAAAAAGAAAAAAAGAAAAACATTCCGGATTTTTTTCTCCAGTGTAGTGAAATGGAATCTTCGCGTCGCTCGCTACGCTCATCCAATAAATAAATAAATGTTTCTTTGAACTCGGCCTATAATCATAATACAGCATCGACACGTAAGAACAAAGATCGAAATAGATGCAAAATTATAAATAAATGTTTAACACAAACCGTTTGTAGTGTTCCATGTTCTTTATTTGTTGAAATCACGCTTTCATGATATGTTTTGAATTAGCGGTAGCACGGACAACTTGCTAGATTTTACACATAACATATTGCATCTTTGCTAAATGAAAGAAAACACTTTCAGTCTAGGAGTAGGCCTAGCTAAAATATACCTTTCGGCATTAAACACGGGCACCATTGTAACTATGACAAATTTGAAATTTCTGTAATATACTCTGCAAGAATGAGGTAAATGAAGGCAGGTTGATCACTTCTTGAAGCAATAAATCCCATCCCCTGGGCGAGAGTAGAGAGCTGCTCTTACTGTAGCTAATTAATTTGCTCTGCAACAGCTTTGAACGTTTAAACACAGATTTGCCACATGTCTGTCACGCGTGTCGAGACCAGCCCTCGCGTGAGGCCCAGGGGACCGAGACCTAACCTCGACTTAACGCTGACATCAAGATAAAGAATATATTATGCATCACCCGCTTCAAAGTAGATTCGATTTAACGCATAATATTGAGTGAGATAGGATGGCCGAGAAGAATGATGGAATTGGAAATTCCAGGTAGGAGACCAAGGTGCAGACAAGGACAACGATAGCAGGATAGTGTGAGGAAAGATGTCTAACAGCGAGGCGGAGACTGGAAGACGGTGGACTTCAACATATGAATTCATATATAACTGTCCTCCTTCGTAAATAAGTTGTCACATTTTGATAGGATGGACCATAGGTAAATAAATCTAATAACAATCAATACTTATCAACCCTGTAAGGAAAAAAAAGAAAATAATAAAATTGTTTTTTACTTTGGTCAATGAAAGGCGAATAGTAATAAGCCCACTGTACTTGTGATGTTCTTGTGATTGTCCTGTATCATTGTGGCATGTGGCATGGAATTGTTTTAGTTATTTAGATTATATGAACGACGTAAATATCGAGTGTATTTAGAATGGTTGAGAGAATTTTGCCATTAGATGGGAATTAAGTTAATGGTGAGAGCCTATTAGTCGAAATTCTGCTCAATATAAAAATATGTAACATAAATGATAATAAAGACGATATTTTTCTCTATAGGACTCGGTAACATAACGCTTAGATGGATGATGATGACTATAATACGTCCAGGACGCTGTACATCGCCCAACTCTGCCACGTCACAACAGATTTTTAGTTATAGGTGCTTCGCACCATTTTCCAAGAAATACTGACTGATTGGCATATAAGAAATGGAGAGCGAAAAATAAACACGACAAACATATATAATAAAATGTCTCAATGATATGATCAGAAATATATTATTGTAAAGCACGAACGTTGCGCACGAACACGTATTGCCCAATTATTATTGTATATTATATATATAGAGATGACGGCTCCTTAACAAGCGACAACATAATATCTCGAGAAAATATCATGCCTGATAAAATGCTACCTTTGAAGCGGAAAATTGAGTCATTAGTTTGTGACAAATA
This sequence comes from Sweltsa coloradensis, assembly GCA_024449915.1. Lineage (NCBI taxonomy): Eukaryota > Metazoa > Arthropoda > Insecta > Plecoptera > Chloroperlidae > Sweltsa > Sweltsa coloradensis. The sequence continues at coordinate 793,042 of JAMZAV010000117.1, forward strand.
TCAGAAATATGGTGCGCAGACTCTTCTCTTTTGGACATTTGGTATAATCAGTCCATTGGTCCACACCGCATTTTCGTCTAAGGCGACAAATAGTATAATTGGACACTTGGTCTAGTATTTTATGGACGACAGTTCTTTCGTCTAGTATGTATTGTGGTCTAAGAAAACATTTGGTCTAATCTCCTAAATACAAAGGTCTAAATTTAATTTTTACATTAATGCATAATTTTAGAACATGCAATTAAAAAAACTATGCATGAAATAAATAAAACCCATTTTATTTTATTTGTATGTATGTAATACACAAATCAAAAATGCTTACATAAAAAACATAGTTTTAGAATAGGTAAATACATAATTAAAATATGCATGCGATAAATTAATGAAGTCTTCATTTTTAGCTTTCAGCAAAAACCATTTAAAAAATAAACAAAACATAATATTGTCATCAAATTAATCAATCTAAAGCCAATGTAGTACAATCGTTTAATTTTTCCCTCATCAGGCACCACTTCCTCACTACATCAGGTTACTTTGTTACTTTCATCCTTAAATAATTCTACAGTGACGTTATTCTTCTAATTTTAATAATTTTGTGCAATATATTTCAATTTGTTTCTGGTTGGCTAGATATAGCGCTTGTTAACTGGTTGCCTTACTGTGTTATGTACATCTGCAGTGCAACCTCAGTCATTATGACTTCTGTTTCTCTCTGATCTTTCTTGAGATGTTCTATGAACTTCCAAATTGATGCGTGATGTGCAAATATAAGCTTCTGGAATCTGCGATACCAACTAAGAACGAAATGACGGTCAAGACAAAAATAACTTAAACGAAATGACGATTTAATCGAAATGTCGGATTATGAAACCTCTGTCATTATGACTTCTGTTTCCCTCTGATATTTCTTGAGATGTTCTATGAACTTCCAAATTGATGCGTGATGTGCAAATATAAGCTTCTGGAATCTGCTATACCAACTTAGACGAAATGACGGTCCAGACAAAAATAACAAACGAAATGACGTTTTAGTCGAAATGTCGGATTATACCATAGGTGGTTAGACGAAATGTCTTTGGACGAAAACAAATGAGACCAAGTAGTGCCCTGGTACCAGAAGAACATCTCTTGGCCTTATAACCATGAGTAGGAGACACATTATAATTTGGAGTTTTGTTTTAATTAGTGATGATGACATATAGGCCTATAACCAGAGATAGGTATTTATGGTCAAAACGAAATTTACACCGCTAAAACGAAATTTTGAATAACTAACCGCAAGTCACCGATTTTGTTTGCAAAAAATCACTTCTTTTTATCACAAATGCCTGTCTGTGAATTTCCATAACTACGTTTCTATTGTAGCCTGAAAAAATCTTTACAAGATGCCAATTCTAAAATTATAGAACATTTTACGGGAGATGCACCACTTTCAAATACAATTTGAAGTTTCTCACCACCAATTCACCGCATTAAGGCATAACTGAAACAAAAATTGACTTGTTTCACCACAATTACCTGCTAATAGCCTTCCTGCATCCTTGTTCAGGCATTATGTGTGCCCATCAAAACAGTATTGCAGAAGCAGCTGCTGGTCCTTTCAGCCTCGTCAGTCGTCGCACAAGTGTCTATTATGGATTACATTTTAAGTTTAGATAGTACATATTATCTTAATAGCGTGACTAAGAAATGAAAGGTATACGTATAAATAATAAATAAGCTTCTTGAAGTTCAAAGTTCAAATTTAAAAGCGACTTTTATCTTAAAATATTTTATTTGATTTATCTTTCTATGCCAAAACTTGTAGTAAACGGTAGGGCCTACTTACTTTCATAGCTTTTAGTACTTTCATGAGCCATATGTTGTAGGCCTATCACATAAAATAAGTCCATTTACAAAAAATATTTAAAATGTAAGAAAACTAATGGATACAAATGGATTTTGAAATAGTTTTTTATTTGGTTGTTGACTTTCAAAAAAAGGTGCTGCATTTAAAATATTTCACCACTTTTATCAAGAGAAAAGTGCCTTTCAAATTTACCTACCAATTTAATTTATAGATTGAACGATAAAAATGAAGTCTGGCACACAATATTGAGCTGGTTTATTTTTCAAGTCCAAGGGAAATTATTATGTATTCCAATTACGTTATTCATTATATGAACATAAAATAGATACGACAAAATGATCACGCAATATTATTATTATCTGGTTCTTTTAAACGTACGTCACTACTTATCATATACATGAAAGTAGATTACGTATAATCTAGCACTTAGTAAAAACAGTGTTACCGCAAATATTTTTGGTGACAAAATAAGAAAATGTTTATATTGTAGATTCGTCGTTTCATTTTATTTATTTTATTTATTATTTGTTCCGTACCGGTAACACATTCATTGTTTAAATGTACTATCACGAGGATGGCAGAAAAGAGCAGAGCACACTTGTGACTGCCAACTTTATAACAATAAATATAATAAAAATAACAACATTATTACATCATTAGTAAACCTATAAATAAAGAAATAAGTAAATAAATATACACTTCAATGAATTACTATAAAAATGAAAATGAATCAGTAAAAGAAACTGCAGATTACTTTGTAATGCAAAACATGTGTGCTTAGGGCAGATTTAAAAGAGTCTTATGAGCGATCTCCCTTAACTCCAAGGAAGAGCATTCCATTCATTACAAGTCCTGTAGTGAAGCCATTTTGGTAAGGCCGATACACATTTTATTACTGTCTGCTAATTATTGAGTTAATTAATTGTTAGTTCCCTGCATACAATATTTCACAATGGTGTTATTTTGGACCTTAAGTGGTTGGTCTTCCAAGAAAGCAAAATAACTCTTTATAGGACTACAATTTTGTTGTATGATTGATTAGGTGAAATATGAGTATCGGGTACTATATTGTGATTAAAGAGCATGTGATTTCTTACTTTTTGTTACCAAGAACCAATTATAATGTATCAATACAACGACAACTCTCTTCATACTAAATTGTTGCCTCCGAGATCGAAGTGAGAAATTTCCAGCTGACTAATAAGGAAATCTTCAAAAAAACTATAAAAAAATCTTGTTATTTCAAAAGTGCTGTCTTAAGTAAGTAGGTGCAAACAAAAGCCTCGAGTGGCTTCGAAGTTGAACAAGGTGACATTGTTCCTCGCTAGGTAAGATAACGAACACCATCACAGGTGGGTCTTAATAACCCCCACTTGACATTATACCATGGTCTACCTCAAAGAATTCCACTGCACAAGTTGCGAGGGCATGGCCGCAAATGAGTGCAATTAAAATAAACTCGATAATAACAAATTTTCTTGTGATTGCGTTATAAACACGGTTACAGTGTTGAAAACTAGAGTAAAAATTATCTCTACAGGAACGCTTTAAAAATGTGTTTGTGCGTTGTTTGTACGATATTTTTTTTAGTTACAATTTTAATTTATTAACAATATTGTGTAATTTTACACGATGGCAATTTCATGGATTTTTTCTTTTTCCCCCATTTTTATCATTTTTAAACTATTAATTATTATTAAATTCATTTAATATCCTTTTGAATTTGTTACCAAAATTATTGCTTTTAATATATTGTTGTAATATTACTATTTCAAACAAATATTTACTTAACTGTAGTTCATTGTTGTGTCTGCATGCATTTATGTAATCAGATTTATTTAGTTGTCCTCCTTTGTAAATCAGTTTTTTAACTGAATAGGATAGACGTTACACCCTCTGGTGGGTCCGTATTTCCTTGTTCCTTACTATTTTATAGATTGACTCCTTGTTCTGCTGGGGCCCAGGTGATTAACCTGTTAGACCCTACTCGTCTTTTCCTTCAACCTCTTCGCCTGCAGCCATGAGCTAGCACATGTGCTTGTGCCATAGCCAAGAGCTTGCACCTTGTAGTATTGTTTCTTTTCGTTTTCAGATCCAGACACAATTAGTAGGGCAGCCTCTCTCGTTGCCACGAGTCTTGGTTCAAATCCAGGGTAAGACGTGGTTCATTTGTCTCCCAAGCACCAGAGTCTAGGAGGGAAGCTCCCTCACTGGTTGTGCTGTTTTGTCACTATCCACCATTCCTCTAACATATTCTCTATGAAGGGGCACTCTAGCCCAGCAACAGCAGGAGGGGAAGCTTTTCTCTTGTTGCCAAGGGTCCTGGTTCGAATTCAGGGTAAGTCATGGATTTCTTTGGCTCCCGAGTAATAGAGTTGGGAGGGAAGCCCCTTACTGAATATGATGACGGTGTGGCTCAGTATGAATGGTGTGTGAAGTAACCTTGCTGATGATGACAACATACATGCAGAATTTACTTCTTGCGTGGCCCTACCACAGGTTTGGTTATGTGTTGTGAGTTTTGTTTGTATGTAGTTTGCTGATTTTTAGTGGCCACCATCCACCTGACGAGTCCCAGAAGGACGAAACGCGTCGTGGATTAAGGTAACAAACAACTTTAAATTAGCTGTAGTTGTCATCAGCAGGTGAAAAATTTTGTCGCCCCCAGCCCTTCAGGCTGGGCTTTATGTTCTCTATGCTTTCCCAACCTGTAAACCCTTCTCCAACCTAAAACAAAAAAATATATATACATATGTTTTGGGAGATTTTCGTGGCCGATATGGATTAATGTACTCAGTTTTTCCTGCCGATGATCTGCAAGTAAATAAATCGACTTTCAGAGTGACAAGATCCATGACGAAAAACTTAAAAACGGACATGTAGTGACTTTCTTGTTTCTTTGCAATGACAAGCTTTGCAATGACTTTCTTTAAATTGTTGTCATGTGTACAGTGATTTGTTTTGTTGATTTCGTTGTTTTTTCCCCCCAGTATTGTTTTGTATTTACCAATAGTAATGAAGTTTTCGTTTTTAATATACTGAACTAAATGTTCTTAATCTCTTGCTATGTTTATTACAGGTGTTCATTCCTTTAAGTAAAAAAAGTCGTACGCTAACAAAATGTTCGGTTTAGAAAGACGAATACAGTATTGTTCGAGGAATGTTTTTCCCCTGCGAGAAGTAAAACGATTTGCGTTTCTTTCGTATCATTTGTCTTGTTGCATCAGTAAGACGCTGCTTCCGATGCAAGAATTTAGCAGGCCTCGAATGTGAGACTGCAGAACCACGTCATCAATCACAGTATCCTAATCCCAATTATCGAATCGTTCACGCTTTATTTGGCAACCACACCCTCACAGCTGACTCAGTTGTTAATTCTACGCAACCTGTTTGTGGAATTAGGTATTCGCGGAGCGAATTGAGGCTAGCTTCATTACCCATGGATATTATTGCGAAATGTAACGATTATATCGTTTCTTTTGTAATCAAAGCCTACCTGGATATATGCGACCTAATTTTGTCTTAGAAGGAATTCACTCAATATTAGCAATGTTACATACGGGTAGGCTACAGTTTCATGTTTACAAAATTGAATTTAGGATTATTTATTTTTTAAAAATGTTGTAAGAAAGAAAAATCATTATGGCTGAATATCTATTCGTTTTTTGTATTTGTAACATCAAATTCATAATATTTTTTTTTGCACTTAATTTTGTTGGATGTAGACGTTAGCGACAACGCGAAGATTCCATTTACTACACTGGAGTATAAAACAAAACCGGAAGGTTTTTGTATGTAATATTGTTGATTGTTTTACCCTATTCGGGTTAACCGAACTCCATTGCGTATTGACAATTTTTATGAGCCTTCGATCTTGATCAGAGTGCCCTTTTATGAGCGCGACATCACAAAATTATTTCTCATTAAATCGCAGATTTACGATTTTTTACGATCCTCAAAAAAATTCTTTAGTTAATACACCTTGCATGCGTTTCCCGAGTTAATGAATTGTTCACATTAAGGTATCATTAATTGGGAATAAGAAACTATTGTTTTTGCAATTACCAGAACACCTAATTATCCGATTAATTTTTTTCAGACATGAATTACTAATATTCATGTACATGGGGGCACAGTTTCATGTTTACACAAATAGTATGGGGATATTTATTTTTAAACAATGTTGTGAGAGAAAGAGAAAATCATTTATGGCTGAATATCTCAATTTCGTTTTGTTGTATTTTGTAAACAATCAAATTCATAACATATTTTGTTTGCACTATTTTGTTGGATGAGCGTAGCGAGCGAAGCGAAGATTCCATTTTACTACACTGGAGAAAAAAATCCGGAATGTTTTTTTTGTATTATTGTGTGTTTGTTAGCACGATTCCGGCTAAACCGATACTCCAATTGCGATGAAATTTTATGGAGACCTTCGAAATCTCTGAACCAAGAGCTGCCACGTTTTTAAGCGCAATCGAAAAATTATTTCTCATTAAAATCGCAATTTTACGATTTTTTAAAAAAAATTCTTTAGTTTATAACACCTACATGCTTTATCCGATTTTAATGATTTTTTCACAAAACCTTAATTATATAAATTTAGGTATTCATGTGAAATTTGAGCGCAATCAAAAAACTATTTCTCAGGAAAATCGAAATTTTTACTTGTTTTTGCTTTCACTTTTATTGTGAATGAGTTTAGCAATACGAAGCGAATGATTCCATTTCACTACACTGGAGAAAAAAATCCCGAATGTTTTTTTTTCTTTCTTTCTGTATTTTGTGTGTCTGTTAACACGATTCCGGCTAAAACCGTAACTTCCGATTGCGATGAAATTTCATGGAGGCCTTCGAAATCTCTGAACTTAGAACTGCCAGTTTGATTGAGCGCAATCGGGAAATTTTTACTCATAAAAACGCAATTTTACGATTTTTTTCGACTTTTAAAAACATTCTTCGATTATAACACCTACATGCTTTAACCGATTGTAATGATTTTTTCACAGAACCTTAATTTTATGAATAGATATTCGCGCGAAATTTGAGCGTAATCGAAAATTATTTCTCATGAAAATCGAAATTATTACGTTTTTTTTTCTTTTTTAAAACAATCTTTGACTTATAACACCTATATGCTTTATCCTATTGTAATAATTTTTCACAGAACCTTAATTTATAAATCATATATTTGTGTAAAATTTGTGCGCATTCCAATAATTATTTCTTATGAAAATTTCAATATTACGATTTTTTCCTTTTTTAAATTACAATAATTAAAAAATTTAAATTTAAGTTAATTTTTCATTAATTTAAATTAATTTTTTTTAAATCTTCAACTTAGTAATGATTTTTTCACAGAACAACAGAAAATCCGCATAACACATGGCAGCTTAATGCACCAATTACGCTCATCCAACAACGCGGCGGGACTTAAGCGTTTTCCTAGTTTAAAATAATTCTTCGACTTATAACACCTACATGCTTTATCCGATTGTAATGATTTTTTCACAGAACCTTAATTTTATGAATTAATATATTCGTGTAAAATTTGTGCGCAATCGAATAATTATTTCTTAAGAAAATTTAATATTACGATTTTTTCCTTTTTTAAAATTACGATTAATGAAAAAAAATTTAAATTTAAGTTAATTTTTTATTTAATTTTTAATTTTTTCACAGAACAACAGAAAATCAGCATAACACATGGCAGCTTAATGCACCAATTACGCTCATCCAACAACGCGGCGGGACTTAAGCGTTTTCCTAGTTTTTAAGCAACCTTGACTTATTATAAAACATCATTTTAGCTTTCCTCATTCGCGGAACGATTCTGTTACATGGTTTGACAAAGAATAATGTATTTTGAGCTGAAACAATCAAGATTATCATCTTCAGTTGGAGTGCTACTTCGAAACTTTCACAAGCAAATAACAGCATGACTACATCAAGCTTATAACTTGCGGTTTCAAACTTTTGAGTCCGGTATTCTGTTTCCTGTGTGCATAACTACAGTTTCACGGGTATTCAAACGCTAAACCAAAACCATGATCCTATTATTAGTTATGATCTTTCCTAGTAAAACAATGAGTGGATGGGTTTACCATGACCCGGAAAAAAAGAGCCAAACTATTGTTTATAAGAAATACCATTGCGATTTTCTTTATTCACTGTGGCTTTGCAGGATGTCAGAAAAAATATTAGCCAATCACCACCTTTGTTGTAACCGAGAAGATAATAGTATGTACTCTCTTGGTACATAAATTTGCGTATATTTCAAATGTTTGTGTACAGGGGACTGACGGTTGAGCAAGTTAACACATAAAACCTAGGCACATACCTATCAACAATACCATACGTTGCTATACTAACACACCTGTCATCGGATTGTTAGTCGGTGTAAGGGGAACAATCCTTAAAAATAAGGCCATAAACTTACACGTGGAGATTCAAGTGTGGAATTGAAAGTTTTCGTTTCCATTTTTTGAAATCACCTTAACGGGCAAAAGACGTAAATTGTTAATATAATGTTTATGTATATTAACCCCATTTTTTGACATTGTTATTCTCTAAATGTTATTTTAGCTATTAGGTATTTGTTTTTATAAAACGGGTCTTAAAATATATATCAAAGGCCTTTATTTATAAACAGACTTATTTAATGGTAAATTATAGCTTATATTAATGCTAATTTCAGACTTTCAGCTAACTTCTAATTTTCAGAAAATTTAGTAACCGAAAAGTTAAAAAGAATAATATGTCATACTATCATCCTTTTCGGATGGTTATTTTACTTTGGTACTGAAAACAACACGCGTTTAAAATAAATTGTGGGGATTATAACGCTTATGAAAATTTAGTCTGAAAATAATTCCCACAGGTAAAATCTAAATAATATGCAGTGTTTTTCAAACACCTTTAATGATCACTCTCCCACATGGTTTGTGTTATGGTTGATTTTAGGGCCTACACTCACAGCTATGTATTGAAATATGTAATAAAATACTGTGAACTTTTATTTAAAAAAGGCTGACCGACACTGAATATGTTAAAACTCACCCTCGTCACAGAACGTGCATGGGGCCACAACCCCTCTGGCAGCACGCCATTGATTCGGCTTTCGTGTCAACTGTTTTAATGTCCCATACATCTAACGAATCAAAATCGTAAATTTAAAATGTTATTATTCTTGTATAATGTGCAAAATAACATTGAGTGCGTGTGTATTTTTATTTTGCGAATGCTATTTAATTGCAAATCATAAATCATTGGCGCGGCAGTTACGCAACCGAACAAAAAGTTTGAACATGCTTTCTGGCAGGGTGTTGACATTGTGTGATTAATGCTGACGCGCCTGCGCGATGCTGTTATCTGGGACCGCGGCTTGGCTCATTGCTCTGGTCAGCTCTACCGTGCGTTATACAGCGCGCACTTCGGCTCCACCATAATAGAGATGATCGCATTATTTATTTAAAATCGTCTTTGAAGGAACTAGAATAAGATGTAACATTTTGCTTCGAGTGTTGACTAAAATTTTAAAAGGTATTATTCATTATTAAAATAAATTTAAAATAACATGGCAATATATGTATATATATATATATTTTTTAATCATTATATATGTATTAAAGTAATCGGTTTTTCGGTTTCAATGCCACGAACACCGACATCAATAGTAATGTAGTTCTCGTTTTTAATATTTAAAGTTGTATTGGCCCTGTAGATGCTGGGTGAAATCTCATCGGAACGTCGACCCAACGAAAATATACGTGGCATTGAAACCGAAAAACCGATTACTTTAATACATATCGGCCACGAAAACCTTCAAAAACATATACATATTTTAACCTTGGCTTTATAGTAGGCGACTATGACGCTGTTATGTTAGTACTTTGTGTTGTCACTTTTTAATTTCTGTCTAAGTACCAACATTTATATAAATAAATCTTTATTTGCATGATAATGGATAAACCAACTTGTGTTTAATTTAATAGTATAAATAATACTAAGTTTAATCAATTGTCGACAAATTGAAAAAAGAAGAGGATAACAAGAAAAGAAGAAATAAGTAATTTTCGAAAATATGTGTCCCAATCCGGTACTTTAACTATTTATTTTGGGTTTACCAACGTACGTCTCAGACAGATCTCCCTGTTGTTTATCAAGGGTGTAACAAAAATGATAAAACAACGAACAAAATAGAAAAAAACGTCGGTAGAGCTATAATAAAATTTTTAAATATTATACAGAACAAAAAATCGTGATTTATAAATTTTACCTATTAATTTCTCTCTTTATAAGGGAATGTGCCATGTATCTTCCGTGGATCAATCCCAGAATTCGCTTAATGAGATATGACTGCGGTCTGGGACTCACCAGCTCGAAGAAGTTCGGTTAGTTTGGTTGGTCTACTCTACTTCTCTTTCGTCTCTCATCACAAGTGAATCCCTTGCTATAATCCGCTTATATTCAATTAAATTGACCGAATTTGAATGGGAATTTGCCTTGCGGTCAATGCTGACTATTTGTGGTCTAATCTAATGACGCGGCCACGTAGAAGTAATTCAATTTAGCCTAGTACCTAGGAGCATGTGGTTCACGGAGACCCTTCTAGTTAGCGCACTAGGTACACTAATGAGTGTTTGAACAGCCAAAGAGCGAATTGCCAATAGCTGTTTTCAGGACTCACTCACAGGGTTTGCTTATGTCTAACGAACCCTTAATTTCAAGTGAATGTATCTTAATTTGTTAATTTACATTATTTGAGGTAGGCCTACGTAAATTTGCTACCATCATAAAGTATTCCACCTAGTAATTTATTTTAAACCACCCGGCTTAACGGTGCAAGATCCCACCATCTGAAGCGACGAACAACCAACTCGTTAACTAATGGATTAGAAAGTTCTCCGTTGTTTTCTTGGTTTACGAGGGATGTGGGTAACATTCAGATTGGTTCGAAGAAAGAGGTGGAAAGTTGAACAAGAGTCAGATGTCGTCTCAGCTATAGGGCCCTACTGCGACTGCGCTGCGCTGCCTGCTGATAACCACCCAGGGAGACGCAGGATATCCGGCTGCTTACAACTCCATTCTATTCTGTACAAGTTGACTCCTTAAGCTCAACTAATTGAAGCCTAAGGCGTGAGTGCAGCCTACGACGTAGCTTATGTTTCAAAACGTGCGTTTGGAGCTACGACACCGTACTTGGTGCAATCTACTAAGTGGTGACGCAATAATTATCCACCCACCTGAAGTAATTAGCCGACAATATATTAAGTTTTATATCAACGTTAACTCAGAGTGTTATATTATAAGCGTTTGTAAGTAGGTTCAGCTGTTTCGTTCAAAGTACCATAAATAAGCCAGCCTTCTGCAAGGCTCTTTTTATTAAGAAGAGTCAATAAAGAGAATGGGTGTTTTACTGTAGAATGAGACTGAACGATTTGCGTTGGGTATTTGTTTAGAATGTAAATAGTGAATTTAAACATTGGCTGATCGCGAAAACTAGGGAATTGCGCACATTATATTCTGGATCACTTTAACTTTCCATTCCTTGAAAATAGAAACTTCAAGGCGTTGTTAACTCGGAATATACGCATGGCTGTATCGGTCTTTATCGCACTTTTCAAATAAATGTCTTCGAACACTCGGTTTGTGTGAGCGTCATGAGTGAAATATTTTGAGTTTACGACGAGATATTGAGAGTCACTTCCTCCTCCCAACGAAGGCTATTGATGACCTAATGACCTGTTGACTATTACGCATAGTAGTCTCTGCGGGTTATGTATTGGATACGGGAACAGGCGGCAGACTTCTGGTACCTTACTTAAAGTTAAAGAGTATGTGGAAGTCGACTCTGCCATGATAACTGGTATCTTAATATCTCCTCTTGTAAACCAAAGATTTTATATTCTTTTTCCTAACATACTTTGGGGCAATGATAAGAGCGGTCCGAGATTCCAATTACTATTTTGAACCTCGGAATGAACTTTATTCGACTGATAGTGTAGCGGGGTTTCAACTTTGTCTGGCTGTGAATACTATCACTATATAAATAAATAACAAATACATTTTATTTATAGTCTACCCACTCAGTTATATAACTGATTTTCAGTGGGGGTTCACTAAATCTCAAATGCTTATTTTCATACCAGAGGCTATAATGTATGTCTTTTTAAAGTTAGGATACGGCCAGCTGGCAGGATTTAGAGAGGAAGAAAAGTAATATGGATTTAAGATGTAATATCTTTAATAATAATATGTAACACTCCACAAGATTTATTCAACAATTTACATTAAAATGTTACGGTAGAATTTCCAGTCTTTATAGGTGTGAACGCGCGAAATACATGGTTAACTCGATTCTATTACAAGCGTCGTAATAAGACATGCGTTACATGTGACCGATACAGTTTATCAGGGTAAAATTAAGATCCGGGACACAGCATCCTGGTTATGAGTGAACGTAGCCCAGATATAATCTAACACCATCTTGTATAGTGGCAGAAACTTTTACCTCGCATCTATTAGCCGAGGGAAGTTTAGCGACTCCGCACTATAGTCTCTGAGCTAGCATCGTGATAACGACGCCAAGGATCAAGCCATCCACAACACAAGCGGACCCACTTCTAAAGACTATAGACTCTTGACAGTGACTTACGTATGTAGAATCGGCGGGACAGACAGAACTACGCCTACGATTCTACAACCAATATCGATAATATATACCACGAGAGAGCCGTTAAGAGAGAACATCACTGATTCGTTGTCGTACACTTAATAATTACTCTTTGTACTGAGGTTTCTACGGTCATAAAGCGATTGCCTGCATCGAGTCCTGTAGGTATCTGTATTATTTCTACACAATTTCCATACCCTAATAATAAAGAGAAAGGAAAATGGATATGAAGCATTTAATAAAGAAGAAAGGAAAAGGGTAATACATAGAGCATACAGACTGTTTTGTTTCGTCTAACGTCAAACGCACATCAGCATTGCAAAAAGAATAATCAAACTGTCACGGAACCAATATCGAAAACGCGGAATCCTTCTTCCTCCCCCCCCCCCCCCCACACACACCAAAAAGAGTAAATGCTATATCACTCACTTCTAAAGAAAGCGCGTACGAACATGTTTTGATGTCTGTAAAATCCTCTGAGGCCCACCCATATTATCACACAATAAACAGCCAAAATAGGTCTACTACTAGATTATATTTACACGCAGTTGCTGGGCGGTTGATGGGATTATTCTCGCTAACAGAATTATTGCATAAACAATGGTCTCAAATAGAGGCCTAACACAATTACAGAACTAATTTCAACCCTAAATGTGGTTCTGTTAATATCTACAGCATGGATGTATAGTGTGCGTTGTTGCATTGCTTTGCACTCAACGATCCGGAATTGTTACGCATGGTTACAATGGCAATAATGACAGAATGTGCTCTTTCAGTTAGTACTTAGCACTTCATTGCAATGATGTTCTATATTTATTCACAACTAGTTATAGAAGTCATTAGTGAAATACAATAGTGAATAAATTATAGAGTAAAATCAAATTAACTGGCTATAAAATTAATACAGTTGAGAGAATGGGGTAATTATGAAATTGCTCAAAATAGAGCTGTCGAAATACGGTGCCAAAATAACAAAGGGTGACATTAAGTCAGTAATGATTGATGAATTGTCAACGATGATAATAACTGTTGTAAATGTTGCTCATTAGGTGATAGTGGTTAATGAACAGCAGAGAATGTGAGTTTGTGGTAGGAGAAAGAAAGCTTTCGATATTGCGTAAAACGTTTGTTCAACTTGATTACCTATGTACACGTAGTATTTTTGTAGGCTGTTATAATATCTCCATCACTACCTTGCTACTGCGAGTTATGCCACACCGCAATAACACACAATGATTTGAGGTAATTTTATAACTTAGAGGCAATTTAAATACGGCCAATAATAAGGCTACTAATATTTGAAACTAGTTCGAATCCCGCGTTCATGATAAGGAAAACACAAATTTAAAGAGTAAAATTCATGTCTCTGATACGATTTACGTCATGCAATATTATGTTAGTAAACGGTGTGAATATTCCACATGGAGACCTTACGAAGAGTAAATAACGAGTTAATATTTATTTAAGGAAGTTCTCACACCCACTTTTGATCACAGACCGACGTATTCTGAAACATTAATTTTAATTTGTATTTCATAACACGACTTAGTACTTCCGGCAGAGTATAGTCAACATAATAATATAATACTGCCAAACCTGTTAATTTGTTTTTAGGAAATTAATTTAGCTTCCTGCCTCGAGGCCCATACAACGTAAAAATTTTACAAATTCGTATTGATATGGGATTCCCGAATTAAAGTCAATGCAAATACGTAATAATAACAAAATTTCGTGGGAAACCTGCCCAGGGTGCATGCAAGCCCCTCTCCAGAGGACTCAATCCCTTGCATTCGCATTTACGACTGAGGAAAACCTCGGGGAAAACCTTCAGTCAGGATTGCCGGTCTCGACGGGATTCGAACTCGAAACAACATGGAGGATGTTGGTGCGTACAGGCCACACGCGCTTTTGTTGGTTATCACCGTACGCATCTTGCGGCCCAAAAATCAATCCCGACCTAATTTGATTCAAAATACGAAAAAAACTACGTTTTTGGTGGAGGTGCCGGGTCTAGGTTAGAAATAATTTAGTATTTCCAACTTGGACCCGGCACCTCCACCAAAAGCAATATTTTTCCGTTTCCCGCCGAATTCTATGGATCACAGGTCGAACAGGACCCCTCTTACCCCCCCCCCCCCAACGCTTCCCGAATCAGAGTCACGCCCTTAACGCTCGACCAACACTGTCGGTAAAGTTGATAAATTAATTAAATTAAAGACTTAAAAGCCTCCGCAAGCGCCAATGCTAATGCTTATTATTCTATCGCCTTCCAATGGTGTTCAACAGTTGGTCACTTTACCTAATTATCTCTGGCTAAATTTAAGCTACCAAGTACCAACCTTTCTTGACTTAACAGAAGGAAGTAATTAACCGTTAATTAAGCTTTCGAAAATAGGTGGTGTAAGATGTCACGATTATTACAAATGAAATGCCTCGTCTGGCCATGGGTTAAGTAGCATTGGGTAGCTTTGCCTGTCGAACGAATTATTGTTATATTTAAAAAATGTATAATTCAACAGAACTACGGTACTTCGCTATAAGTACAATTTCTGGACGATATAGTTAAATTTCTCGAATGCATAATTATTTTTAAAGAGAACACAGAACTACGTTACTTTGGTGAAAGTGTTAATTTGATACGATTAAATAAGTCATGTCTCGAGTAACGAAGTAAAAAGTAAAAAATGTAATAAATAAGTACATACGAACAAATCAAGACGGCATTATAATCATTTGCTGTAAATGAAAACTCAATTTTGTTTCGAGATGATTCTATCTAAAATGATATTGAACTTAAAAGAACAGAACCCGGGAAAGTAGACATTGAAGGCTACAAGAACAGTTTTTCGTTCCTTCTTTGTTTTATTAGGTATTTTATCTGTTTGCACGAGGTTTTTCGAATGGTAAAATAAGTGTTCCTGCTTAATAAAAGAGACCAACGCAAGCAGGAATTCTTTGCTCTAAAAAGCAATGGGATTGATAAATAATAAAAATACGATGACATTAAAATGACTAGATCAGGACATTTCGTTACGTCGATTATTTATTTTCTTTTGACATTACGGCCGAAAAACAAGTCATTAAAATTTAAAAATTAAACAGATATTAGCCAAGACAAGGCACCAATAAAAGATCATTAATAATCTATGAGACGAAATGACTCGATCATGTTGAGGTTAATATTCCTATCCGTCGAGAATATTATATTAGAATTAGTAAAACAGTTATGCTAGAATATATTATATAAGAACCTCAAACCAATTTGTGATACAACATTATTGGGTGTTCAATGTCGCCAGAAATAACAAATGTTTTGCAAATAGTGACAAAATAAACAGAGGGAAATGATTAATCTGTTGTTATCTCACTTTCACTCATGTAATCTAAAATTTACAGATAATGTAATAGTATCGCAGCTAATCTGAAAATAAATAAATAAATTCGTATTTAGAGACCCACTCAGTCATATAACTGATTTTCAGTGGGTGACACTAACCCAAAGCGACCAAGCCACCCCTGTAAAAAAGAAATCAACATGTACATTCTAAAACTAATTTCATTGTTAAATATGTACAATTAAAGAGGCGTACTACTTAAATTTGAAATAATCGTTTACGAACAATTTTATATACCCTTTAATTGGACTTAAAATTTAATTTCGACTCATAAGTACTAAAAATAAATATCCTACTTTGTGTCGCGAGTTTCATTATTATTTAACAAAATGCGTATTTAATAAAAAGCAAATTACTTTGAGAGGCAACGGGTCTTTCAGTGAGATAACCACTCGACAAATTATATTCTCAAAGGAAATAACAGTGAAGTGAAAGACAAGATTAAAGTCTACGTGACAATAATTGACGCCATTTTCACTACCCACACTTGAGCACAGTTTGTTTTTCAACTTCACGATATTTTGTTACTGAGATGAGAATATTCGGAAGAAAATAAATATGTTTAATATTTATTTAAAGCATAGTTCACAATCATAAGACGTAAGTAAGGTGTGCGACATAATGTTTGTTTTTTAATTGTCGAGCAATTGTAACAATTGGTCCGTTCTCAACTCGCTTTAAAAGTCACTAGGCATAAGGTGTAAACCTGTTGCAACGATTTGACTACAATTCAATACTTACGACTAGAACTTACGCCTTAGAACAAGTTGTGAATGAAACTAGTTGAAATGGTTTTAATGTAGTTTCAATGAACGATTGGCTAATAACTTGACGTAGTTGTAGCCTGACACGGCTTGACCACTATGGCTGTGGGAAAACTGCGTTTAGATGTTGAAAAATGTAAATGGAAGTAAAACATATTATAGTTTAGTAAACCCTTTCTAAACCCACTCTCCTTATCGCCAAGGGTACCGTAGAGTTTCGCACTTACTTGAAGAAGTAGGTACCGTTGCGGTACCCGAAGAACGGCACAGTGTACGTGAGCATCCAGATGTTCCCGCCCCCGCAGTCGTAGTAGGGTTTACTCCACTTGCCGTCGTCATATGTGACGCTGAGGATCTCATCGGGTACTCGCTGAGTGTGGGCCGTCTCGTTCCACGTGTAAGTGTTGTAACCTGAAACAACACAGAACTTTATTGCATATAATCAATATTTTGAGAATTTAAATCAAGATCCATGACATCAATAAAAATACATTGATGTTGCAAATATCCCAAAATAGTTTATATACTATTTAGTTAGATGCCTTCTCGACACAAATCAACTCCATTGATTTAGTAAAGAAAGGGAAAATATGTTTAGGTTATGTTAATAGAATGCCTATCGACTGGAGTATATTGGTGTGAGATAGGATCCAACAGCTTACCTTCGAAAACTGATGGTGGCTACTGTGTTGTGTACATATGTATGTCTCTAATTATCAAGAAATTTAGCAGCTACCATCACTTTTTGAAGGTAAGCTGTTGAATACTATCTCACACCAATGGAAAATAAGTTAATGTTGAATTGTGAATGTTAATTTCCAAGTTTTCCATTTTACAAATAGTTGTACGTTTTTCGCAATTCTAATTGGAATCTACAACACTAGTTGTGATTGATAGATATTTCTACTTCAGGGGAATACGAATACGTAAGTTCGGCCTATCATGAATGCCAGTAAAAGGACATCAACAAAACTGAGTGAGACTGAGTGGGTAGACTCTAAATACGATTTTTTTAAATTTATGTATTTACTAAGTGAAACTTGTAATTAATCTATAATTTTACCATTATGTTTTTATTAATTCTGGTTAGATCAATGAAAAAGAATTCAACATTCTTCTTCCAGATGGATGTATACTTAATTGCGATGATACACAGAGATCTATCAGAGCGATTATAACTCTTTGCCAACCAAATACTGCTTGCTGCCTTTAACAGAAAATCTAAATGTAAACATTGAGTTTGTGATTATAATTTGTTAGGGCTTTGAGTAATAGTGGTCGCTACGAAAATCATTTTTGTATTAAAAAACAAAAATTAAAATGAAATCGGAATCAAACATTTCATTTTTTTCTTTAGAAAGGGCTCATTGGCTGGCCTCGGGCGTCCGGACCAGCTAATAAAGGGAACTCCCCGAATCTTTTGAACGGCGACGCCTTTGAAGCTATCACAAGAGAGAAGAATGTGCGGACCGGGCAAAACTTAGCCGGCCAGGATTACGGTTGGTTTAATCTCATCGGAGAGTGAGTTTGGTCGGAAACGAAATGGTGTGTTTCTTCCTAATGAATCACTTCTTGCGATGGGACTTTCTCTACATCCTGGCGAACTTTTACAAAACCTATATGATCAAAGAGAAAAAGCCAAGAGTTTATTGAATTCATTCCGAGAGTTTGAATCACGACTAATGGTAAGAGTTTCATTCGGGGTGAAAACACCGCTCGGAGTCGTGTTACACACAATACAAAAGGCGAGCTACGTTTATTTATTCACGAGAAGGTGGATGCCTAAAAATGAAAATAATTCGTCTTAATCTAGATATGAGTAAACATGGTACCCAAATATGCACAGGTGACTGCGATTATTGCAACACAAATAACCACACCAAACAAGGCACTGCAACGAATATCCCGACTTGAGTGTTACAACTAGGGCAGATTTATCTTTATATTATTAAGAAAATAAATTTATATACCAATATCCATATCGGTATATTTTAATATTTACAAAATAAAACGCCGCTATAAAATATACAAGTTGCAAACGTTGGTGTATATATATATATATACACAAATACACCACGAAATTCAGATAAGTAAAATTCCACGCATTCGTGTATTGGAGATAATCTGAAAGGTAATAATTATTATGAAGAGTCGCTCCGCGCGCATGATTCGGTCAGGGTCAAGCGCCAGAACCACCATTGAAAATTTAAAATTCCCGGTTTCTCGGTAGTAGAACGTTCGTCAGTCAAGCGGGTGACCCGTACTTGATCAATACCCGGGTATTATTGGAGTTTGTTTGTTGAATTAACATTTAACTCTTTTATTTAAATTGCCTTACTTTAGTTCATAATTCTAAATAAGTTTCGCCCCTAGATATTGATCACAATTCGGCGTAAAATTAGAAACTACTTCATAAGTTTGCCCTATGCCAATGCCAATGACAGTTTATTTACATCGAAGAAAGTAAATTATCTGCCTATGTTTCTTCTTAAAGCACACAATCACACACACTTGCTGCACTTACGAGCAAGTCGAGCAGAACGGTCGATTACTTTAGAACCTGACTGTACGGCTAATTGTGTTTTGTTTGCTGGCAAATGCTTGCAAAGATTCTCTCAAATCCCACATAGTTGCACGCAAGCACGTCCGCCGTGTAACCAGGACTGCTAGATCGAGATTGAGTAGAGAGAACTCATTCGGACGAAACCTTTGCTTTCATCGCGCCGTCTCTCCCGCTCACAAGTGCGCAGGCCGACCTCTGAACACCTGATGAGGGAAAGTTGGGAAACACAGTAGACTGTTGTCATATTGCAAACAATTGAGACAAGTAAAAAAGTCGTCATTATTAATAACAAAATGTTTTACAATACACATTAACTGAATTTTTTTATGACCAAAAAATAATCATTGAAATGCCCTCCAGTTTGTTTTCTTTCGCACTAGCAATATTTTCTCATAGCTTTTTCAATATCCCATACTAGGTGAATCCCACCTGAAATATAAAACTTTACTTCATAATCCTTATAATCCTTAAAATCCTGCGTAAGAACAAACACTGTGATTGTTTTCTTTTGGATAATTTTCACCGGTTTTAAATTTACCTTCGTAAAAATCAAGTAGTTTATATTATTATATGATCTTCCAGTTTAAATTGTGCTCTAGAAAAATTTATAACATCATAGAATGTTGAGAATTTCACAAAACCAATAATACGAATTAATTTAATGTCGTTAAATTCACTATTAAAAATTATGGAAGTAACCCCCAAAAAGTATTGAATGCTAAGATATTCATGAAAGCGTTTATGAATAGCACGATGAATCCACTGGCACAAGCCACAAAATTATATCAAGTAAATAAACGTTTATATGTGTTTGTTTAATTATATTTATTAAAATGATAATGTTTTAATTTGAATTACACTGTTGAAGTGATGTGTTTTGCAAAGACGACTGACTGCAAGTGAGCGATGTTTTTTTTATATAATCGGTGGAGGCGCCGGGTCCAGCTTGTATAATTATTTATCTCGACCTGCGAATGCTGTTGTTAACGTTATTTCGTGGAGTAGTGGTGGAATTTTGTAGATTTGTGAGTATTCACTAATTAGTTTTACTAGTGGAACGTTAGTTGGCTTTTGTTGTGAAGTGGAACGAATTCTAATTGGTAGAGTGGTGAAGTACTTGGAAGATTTATTGGTATTAAAAAGGGAATATGGTTCTTTGGTTAGTTACGAATTCGTTTTAACAATAATTCATAATGGTTATAATTTTCACCTTTAGGCAAGTAAGTGGTCTAGTAGGCTAATGATAAAAGTATAAAGTATTTTTCCCGTTTGTTTTAAGTGTAATCTAACGTGCATTAGAGGTTATTCAAATCAGAATTCAGAAATATTGAGTTCTGTTCTTTGATAAGTGTTAGAATTCTGATAATTGTTTTACCAACAATATAGTTTAGTTCTGTGTTAGTTTGGCAGTAGAGTGTACAGTGGTTTCTATACGACGCGAAGTAAATTATAAGGTGGTTTAAAGGATTAGTAATGTGAGTTGATTTGAATCAATATTGTGGAGTATTGATACTAAAGATAAATGTGATACTGAGTGGTTAAATGGTACCGAACGTGGGGGGGGGGGGGAATTAATTGTTTGAGAGTGGTTTGTTAGTTCTTCGGTTAATTCCTTTTTGCAATGCGCGAAGATTCCGGGTTCGAATTTCAGCAAAAGACAGCGGATTTTGTAAACTTTTCAAATGGATTTAAATCAATGTATATTTGTCGTGGCAAAAATAAAATGATACAATAGAACGGTCTTAGCAACGAAGCATATAATAAATGGTATATTATGCTAATGTCTCCCATTGAAAATCAATTCTTGTAGCCGAGACGGGCAATTTAGAATACGAATTGACTTTTGTATTGTTGTGCGGTTTAAGGCTATTCGACCGCGTTTTTCTATTTTCCTAAATATGCTACCAAGTCAAAATAAAGTGAATGGCTTTGAAACCTGGCTATTAAAGAAAATCAAAAATATTTTTTTCAAATTTTTCTGATCCGGTACAAGGCCAATATAGCCACCTCAAAATAATTTCCAACTTCAATTCGCCAAGGCACACCATTCAACGTAGGCTGTTGTGTTTTTGTGACATTAATTTTAAACTGTTTTTCTATGGACTGACTGAGAGAAAAAAGATTTATTTTAACAATTGTCTTTCCTGGAAATTTTTTCGTTTGGCGGTATTTTTTACCGATTTGTACCGCCCAACAAAAAAATTCGCAGGAAAGACAATTGTTTTAAAACAAATATTTTTTCTCTCAGTCAGCCTATGGAAAACCAGTTGAAAATTAATGTCACAAAAACACAACACCCTACGTTGAATGATGTGCCTGGCGAATTGAAGTTTTAAATTATTTTGAGATTGCTATATTAATCCTGTCAAATAAGAATTTTTGGAGGAAAAAATTGCGATGTCGCTGAATTTTTGCAGAGACCTTCCTTAAATGATACTTATCAACATACTAAAACTCCCCTACAATCGGACTGGAGCTTCGGCCGCCATATTGAAAAATGGCGGCCAAAAAGTGTTTGTTATCGAATATCTCCAAATTGTTTGAGATAGACAAAATATCTCAACAAGAGAAATATTCCCCATTTAATTCTTTAAAAAACAGGTGTCTTCTATAGTTTTGGTAGGGGCAACGGTTACGTCACAAAATCGTGGTTTATATGTTGCTTATTGGAGTACCAGCTTATTTCCAAATTTTCACGCCCAGCATCAAACAATGCCCGGTAAATCCGTAAGGAATCGATTTATATACAGAAGGACTTTTGTACGAGGTTCATGAAAGCTTCCATTAGTATTTAAAAAATCAGTTCTGCGTAATCGGATTTTGCATTTACCCGGAATTTGGGTTTTCCATTGTTGGCATTTCCTAAAAAAATGCCATATTTTACTGTCCATTATTAAGCGCTAAATAGCATTGGAGGAAAAATTCTTTCTACGCACATTGAAATGACGTAAACTATGATCCGATTACAACCAAAGTTTAAATCCAGATATGGCTGCTAATTCGTAATATTCACAATATGAATACTGTTTTCGTGCTGTTTTTACACTCTTTTTGTTACATAATTCACTTTGATGTTGTGGATATTAGGAATTAGCAACCATATTGGATTTAAACTTTGATTGTAATCGGATCATTATTTGAGTCATTTCAATGTGCGTAGAAAGAATTTTTCCTCCAATGCTATTTAGTGCTTAATAATGGACAGTCAAAAAGGGCAATTTTGAGGAAATGCCAACAATGGAAAAACCCAAATTCCGGGTAAATGCAAAATTCGATTTCGCAGACCTGATTTTTTAAAATACTAATAGAAGCTTTCATGAACCCCGTACAAAAGTCCTTTTGTATTTAAATCAATTTCTTACGGATTTACCGGGCATTGTTTGATGCTGGGCGTGAAAATTTGGAAATAAGCTGGTACTCCAATGAGCAACATTTAAACCACGAATTTGTGACGTAACCGTTGCCCCTACCAAAACTATAGAGGATACCTGTTTTGTAGGGAATTAAATGGGGAATATTTTTGCCACTGAGATATTTTGTCTATCTCAAACCAATTTGGAGATATTCGATAACAAACACCTTTTGGCCGCCATTTTCCAATATGGCGGCCCAAGCTCCAGTCCAATTGTAGGGGAGTTTTAGTATGTTGATTAGTATTATATAAGGAAGGTCTCTGCAAAAATTCAGCGACATCGCAATTTTTTTCCTCTAAACGTCAATATACGATCTTATTTGACAGGATTTATTTGGCTGTGTACCGGATCAGAAAAATTTGAAAAAAATATTTTTGATTTTCTAAAAATAGCCAGGTTTGAACGCCATTCACTTTATTTTGACTTGGTAGAATATTTTGGAAAAAATAAAAACGCGGTCGAATAGCCTTAATGAAAATGTTTACTAAAACTCATATAATGGCTAATACAGTGGTGTGGCATATAAGTGTGGTTCGTTGGAGACCCCTCTATACTAGCGTAAGATGGTGGTTGTGTTGGGACGGTAGTAATATGTGATTAAGTGATGGGGTAGCAGTGAGTAAGCGGGCTATAAAGGAAGGAAAGATTAACTACTTGGTGGAGGTGCCGGGCTCAAGACAACTACTTGGTGCAGGTGCCGGGCTGGAAAGATTAACTACTTGGTGGAGGTGCCGGGCTCAAGACAGTATTTCATTTGTTCATATTCGGTAAACTAGAGTTCCGAGAAAATACCTTTCTGCATTCGTCGATTTTTTGTATTTTCGTGATCATGTTTGTAGTTTTTGGTTTCTATGGCAAATTATATAATTATTTTGTTTTGCCTAATAATCATTGGTATAACTGGTACTCTTGTGTAAGGTACATGTCGGACAGGTCTTGTATACGTGTTCGGATGAGTGCGCAATCACATGAACACTTCAGAAAAGCATAGTTTTGTACACGTTTTACACTAAAACAATGACACAAGCTAGCGATATGTTAAACCCATTTTAAGTGGACAAAATATCTTTATTTTTAAACTAAACCCATCGTTATACAGTAGTTCAGTATCGGCAGACAGTAGAACCAACTAAGCGAATGTGGCTCGTCCATAAGTGATTGTTTCGCATTTCTAAAGAAGTGCGATGTTGGAACGTTTTCTTTGTCTTAGTTTACAGCAAGCTGCACTTTCTTCCCGACAGAATGAGCTCTGTTCTGGCACGTCGGGTGTACTTCGTTCTACTCCAAGACAAGTGACAGCTCGGCTATAGGACGAGTGCTAACTTCAGGCAGAACTTGCTCGATTTTACAACCACTTAGCTAATGCAACTTTGATGAATGTGTGACACCGCTTATCCATCTTGTTTAAAACTGTTTTTATTCCAAATACGTCTTCATGAGATGTCGGGGAGCTTTTAATAAAGTGGACTGAACATTGCCATAAAGTGAATGGCTAGCTATACTTTAAAGCTCGTTGGTCTTGTGGTTAGCGCCTCTGCTTCCGATGCAGAAGGTTCAGGGTTCTATTCCCGCTGTAGACAGAAGTTTTCTAACTTATGATTTGGACTTCAATAAATCAGATCTTGGATTAGGAATTTGTAAACGGTGACTTTGGAGCTGTCTTATTAACGAGGCACATAATGAATTTCTAAGGTTGTACCGAATCAGCCTTGTTGATTGTGGCGCTGTCCGCGGGTGGAATCGTGTCCAGCTTGATTGATTGATGTTTCCTACTTAAAATATGCCGGTCTCTAGTTGTTCATTGTTCGCTCGCCGATGGTGTCAGGGCCTACTGGGTTGGTTTGGTCGGCTTTAAATTAATGTCCCCCACTGAAAAGCAGTTCTCTGACTGAGTGGGTAGAGTCTAAAAAAGATTTTAAAATTTTGTATTTAAACACTAACACTTGATATGTAGCTAATTTAATTTGAAACATACATTTGTACAATATTTTTTGTAAAATCAATTGTAATAAAATATATTTTCTTTGTATCTGGTTTTACACTAATTCCTTATTTATTGTGAATTACAATGTTTTTGTTTGAAAGTTAAGGCAAAGACCACAAGATGCATTCCATGTCTCAACTGGTGATTGATGTGAAATAATCAAGTGAAGATGTTTAAATGCTTGATATTAGTAGTGAGAAACTGAGTGTTGGCATAATTTTATACTTGTCTAAATTTTACATTTACAATGAGTTTCACTTGAATGTTTATGTATGAAATGTTAATGGTGTATAGAGCTTTTATAATTGTCATCTAAAATTCATGAATTGATGATTAATTTGTAATCACCACACAGCAAAGAATGTATGACACATAATAATGTGATTTTGATAAAACAACACGAATCTCGCACGTGTGTAACAACAACTATGCAACACATTGCACAATACTTACAGTAACTCTTCCTCTGAACAAATTACTAGCATCATTTTATTGTATTGATATTGAATAAACAAATGATAAAAATTATTATGTTTTAAATGTTTTGTTTATTATTGTTTGCTGTTTTTGTTTGTAACTGTCTATCTATTTTAATTTGTAAACTAAGGATGCAGCTTGTCGATATGATTCGGGGATTATATGGTGAAAAAAAATGAAACGATTACCTTCTAGACAACTCCACAAAAAGTATCAATGTTATCAAGATATGAACAACAAACGATGAAATTCGTATTCTTAGGACATGAATTAATATCATAGCTTACATTACTTTCGAATTTTGTTTGAAATGCTGCATAAAGCCACAGTTGTTTCTTCGGAAGTTTTTCGTCATTATTTTGTATGATATATTATTTGTAATTCAAAAGTAAACGACTCTACTTGTCATTACAATCCAGAAATTAAAATAATTCGACTCCGACCTTGTATTGCAGAATTTGTGTCTCTTTGCCAGATGCATGGGCGTCGTATATTATTATCCACAAGACCACCAGTAACTTAATAACAACCATATTGGATGTTAGCATGTGTGCGAATAGTATTCTGCAGCAACCAGCAATAATGCTTATGGTTGATATTAAACTTCACATTTATATAAAAATTTCTTTTGCTGTTGATTTTGCTAAAAATGTGAAAATTTACATGTTTGGACTAAAAATAAAATAAAAAAATAAACAGGAAAAACATCGCACATTTTTCAGTTAATCAATATTCTGAGCACATATTTATACATTTTATTTTCATTGGCGAAGAGCCCACAACAACAACAACAACAACAACAACAACAACAACAACAACAACAACAACAACAACAACAACAACACAACAACAGACAACACAACAACATTCAACAGTATTGACATTGCTAGTCCCTTATATCACAAGAGTCGGAATAATGGAATTACGCACGCTTCTATCATTGTGATATTAATTATTTGTTTTAATGTGATTGTATTTCTTTATCAGTCAAACGATTTAATTTCAGTTATTAAATTCATGTATATAATTTGCATGTTTATATTAGTTTAATTTAGGTTCGACAAAATATGTCTATTAGAACTGGTAGCTTACACATCTAATATGTAAACTTCGATTACACCAATTGCTCACTGTTCTATTTTGTTTCTGTTTATCCGCTTTCATTTAAACGAAGTTAAGACCTAGGGCATAGATACATATTTTTATTCAGAGTTGTGAAGAGAAAATACAGAAACGTGTTTTTCAAAGTTCAATTGAGTTAGGTAAACAATAGGTTGGAATCAAACTTAGAACTGAAAAGAACGGAAAACCAGTTATCATTTTCTTTCGAAATTTACAAATTCCGAGTGACTCGAGAAAAAGTTTTCGAAACATGAGATAGCTCCAGATACAGGCCCCTCTAGAAACTAACGTGGGAAGAGTTTGCGTTTGAATGCGAAATATAAGAGAGGTCGGCGGTTCTTGGTTGGAAATCAACTTGAATGATCTTTCACAAAGTTCAATTCTCAAGTCATTGCTTTCAATCTAAGCAAATAAGATCGAATCGTCTACGATATGCTAGGTGCAACTTCAGGAACTGTAGGCAAATTTATTTCTTATAATGAAATATGATGATTTCATATATTGAGAGATTGGCCTAATGTACTACATGAAACTGTTCATTTTACGATAAATAAGTACTTATTACATAATACATATGTTTAATATAATATTCCCCAAGCTTCACTAAGATTATGGTTTTATGTCTATTTATCATCACAATTTTCAGGAAATATCTTTACCAAAATTATTCTTGATTCTAAGATGTATATTTATATTAATCCAGTTTTATATATGCGATAAGTGTACCTAGATATAAGTTTATGTTAATGTCCGTAACGCATCCTTATATCCAAATACATACACATAAGTAAAACTTCTACTATTAAATGATAAAAATAATGTTTTTTCTGTTTGATAGAATCAATTGTGTCATTTTACGAAAAAGATTATTAATTCTGCTTCTAACGTAGTTTGTCCTGGAGAGGTTTTCGGTTGATGCAGATTTTTGGACTTCTTGAAGAGACTAAAGAAATTAAGTATTGATATTTTATTACTATTCACTTATATAAGGCATTTCCCTCTCATTTCTAAATTATGAGAATCGGTTGTCTTAACTTAATAAGCAATAGCGAATAACATCAACTTATGTTTTACTCTTTTTTTTAAATGTTTTAAATTTTTAAAAATTGTGCACGATTTATGTACAATAAGTTCATATTATTCACTAAATATTTCATGAAGAGTTTCTTCTGAGAACGTGAATGTCTTGCGTGTGGTTTATAGAAAGTGTGAGCTGAATTTCGACAAAGCTTACTAATAAATCCAATATTTACGAGTTGGTGTAAACATGATATTTATAGAAAGCGTACACGCACACGTATACACACACCCACCCACCCTATTATGGCAACGTTGAATGAGGCTGCTTTACAAAGCTCTAGCGAAGTTTAATATAAGAGGTAGGTTCTTTAGAGGACTCTCGTCTCGTTGCTGTAACTCCCCGGGGAAATACGGTGATAGAGCACGAAATATGAGGCAGGGCCGCATGAGATGTCACAACATGCGTCGATGCCACAGATACGTTGGGGATTTTATTTGCTACAAAAACAACTATTAAATTTGACATTTTAATCTAGCTTTATGACATAGCCTTTTATGGTGATAGTAAAAGAGATGGCTTATTGTAAAACGAAAATAAAAATAAATGAAATGATACAGCACAACATTTGATATCTGCTTGTGGAGAATTAAACAACTTCGTTTGCGGTTGTGGTTGTGGGATGTCCCACGGATAAGAAAATACTGTTCCTCCCCACCCTTACTATTCTTTAAAGGGCTTTCTTATTTCCGAGGCACTATAACATTATTTATAAATTTTGTTGCATGGAAATGCTTTTCCACAACCTAAAACAATTATTGTGTATAATTTAAATTACATTTTTGACTATTATATGTTTAGTTAACTAATGCTAACATCGCAACGCTAAATATACAGTACTTATAACTCAGTTATGTGTTTTAAAAAAATAGTAAATATTATTAGTAACAACATAATAACATAATAAACGTAAATTGTCTGTTGTGATTTTTTAGATGTCTTGCGGGGAACGCATGCCCCTCTTCTTAACAAGTTATTCTGGAGTTAAGCTGATAGTAAAGGGAATGCCCGAATAAGAGGACCCAACCTCTCAATCTCTTGCGTTCATAATAACGACTGAAGGAACCCACGGAAAAACTTTCAGCCATGATTGCTCGTGATGGCGGGATTCGAACCCGAGATCTCTCACATCAGAGTCCCACAATCAACGCATAAACCACCACTGCCGGAATGTGAGACCTTAGTAATTATTAAAGTTTTTCAGAGCCATAGCCGCCCTGTTTTAATTTTCTTCGGTGCCTAATTTATAATTAAAATCTTTTCTTATTTAATTACTTTCTGTTTCAATAGCATTAAAAATGTATTTGTTTCGGTTCAGAAGTAAAATTTCACTTTAAACCAGCTTATTTCAGTAAAACTTAACTTCTCAACCGTTATAACATTTTTAACGCTTTTCAAACCAAACGTAATTAAATTAGTGGAAAAGGTTTAATGACACAACTCGCTTTATGTTGTTCTCTAAAATTCTCTTCTTCAAATTATTAAAAGGAAATGTTTTAATGAAGGTGGCCTGATAATTTGTACTAGGAACAAAAATTAAAACGTTGACTATCCGAAGGTAATTTTTTTTTAAAGAAGCTATAACTGCAATGTAATTAAATATTGTTATAATTTTAATCACCTTTAATCCATAATGTTTTATATTTTCAATTAGGTACGTTCTAAAAGAAAGAAAACACGTTACAAATATGAGATTTAACTATCAGTTATGCCTAGTTCGTAAATAAGTCAAGTAAAGCAATGCACATTTTAGGGGAACAGTACAACTAGTTTGGCTAATGAAAGCATATCAGATTAAAAATGTAAAGCTGCCTATTTTCTTCTCCCGTTTTTATCATGGTTACTTTAGTGAATAACATTATTGCATAACAAATAATTTATGAACCGTATTCCATGTATGTTCCGATGGTATTCGATCAAAACCACCCGACTTTCGATGTTTTCTTGAGCTTGTTATTTCGAGCATGCGTGGGACCAATTCTTTATTTCCTAGTAGGGGCCCACCTATTTCTCTTCTGTGCATTTCTTTAGTAAATAGGTAAACGAAGCTTGAATCATCTTAAATCTTTAAATTTTAAAAGTCACCTATAATCCTATGTTGGTTTTAATGTATTTTTATTTATAAATTACAAAGGAAATGGCTTTGTTTCTGAAACGTTGTTGCAAGACGAATGTAGTATTCAATATCTACTCGTGGATGTTACACAAAATTATCAGGAACGATGGTGAAGAAAGTCTCATCGGCGACTTTCATATCCTGTGTTGACCCATTTCACCTTACAATTTATAAAAAAAGACCTGTAAAAAAACAAAAGTAAACATTTTTGGTTATATTTGGGTTTTTCCTCGTATACTCTATATAGGAACGAAGCAGAGGTTCGTTTTTTAGTCGGTTTCGAGAATATATTAATTAGTTACCTCTAATAAGCTTCCATAATCCTCTAGGGAATCCGATGCGCACAATGGAGAGTCTTTATGTCTTATGTTCATCCATGGCAAATATCACGAACATAAAAGGATATTTAATACGAAATAATCCCTCAATCTTCCAATTTTATTCTAAGCTATCTACAACGTTTCTACCTTTGCATTATGTATTATTTAATTATCTCGTTTCTGTGTAGCCCGTTAGCAGAGCCTGCAGAGGGATGAGTAGGGAATCGAATGACTGTACTTCAGTAAACTGTGAAGGATATTATATGACTATGTTCATCATCCTACTTTATTTAAGACTTACGTACAAAATGAGCTATTAGCAAATCCTTAAAAAACAAAGTGAATATTTAAAATTCATTCATTCATTAATTCTTCAAGGTAGAGAAATGTATCCGCTAGAAGAGCCTTAAACATGCAATATGAGATAGCTGAAAAGAAATGCGAATATGGACACAGACCATAAACCGTAGATGCGATGATGTATGTGAGCTTACGTAAATGACATACAATATGATCAAGGGAGAAAAATATTAATTGATGTAAAGATTCGACTATAGCTTGTGTAAACTTTTGGATGGTCTGTGGAGCCATAGATGTTGCCTGGAGACTGTAAATGAGGGTCAATTTGACAACGTATTTAAATACCTGCAATTCAGATATAGGCATGTAATATAATATTTTGTTCGAAATCTATGTTCATGAATAAGCATGCAAGTGGTTCTCGATAATTTAATTCAGCCATCGTTATACACAAATTACGAATTCATGCTTTAAACCAACAATAGAGTGTTTTGGTTTAATACTTTTTTAAGTAATTGAACAATTATTATTATAATAATATGCAAATTGGAAGCTGTCAGGATCAATATACTATTTATTAGTGAAATGGAAATATTCAAAATTTTTATAGACGCACAACTGATGACATCATCTATACAAAACACTTGATATCGACTTTCATCCTAAGAATTCAAGTAGTATATTCCACCCACATACTGAAATTAATTTCTTCAACCTTAGTCTATCTATACGGAGGGCTTGAAATAATAAGGCCGTGATACCGCGGGCAAGGCTGTTTGCACTGGACTCGATGTGACAACACGGTGTGTTGTTTCAGTCGCTGCTAGAGCACACAGTATGACCGTGGCTTTAATATCAATATCTCTTTTGATTGTATATAAACGAAGTTCGCTAGTTCACTAAAGTATGAATTTTAATAATCCGCTTTGCACAGAACAAATGTGGAACGAGTTACGTCTATTTCCTGAGGCTCTTCATTAGCTCCGTAAAGGGAATGACGAACGCTCAGAGGTGAATTTAGTTATCTAATATTAGTCTATTTTAAAATACTGATGATATTTGAAGTTGGGTTTCTAGCTCGGCAGTAATGCTATTTTGTACGATGTGCGGTTATGGGCGAGGAGGTTGAAGAAGAAAATAAAACCAAAGAATTACGAGGGCAAAGTGTTTCGAACCTACCCATCGTCGAACATATATGCAGGGAAGTTTGGGATGAAGCTATTTTGCAAAAACAATTAAATCAGAGCAAAGTTGGGAAGTGAAGGTTGTTTTGGGGCTTGAGCAGCATGCTCGATTTTAGGACTTTTCGGAAATGGTGATTACCCATTCTGAAGTATTCGACCTTACTCGAACAAATTCCTGTAAGGATACAACATTATTTATAAATATTTATTTGATGACACTGATTTTAATTTAATTAATCTGGATCCTTGTGGTCACTAAACATAAAACAATGGTTGATCAGCAGCCAATAACTTGATTTTCTCTCTAGCCGCAAGGTGTTTTAATATGTTTTTAAATATTAATATATTAATTTAAATAAATAAAGTAAATGTTTTAATCGTATTCGTATTTGATGTTAACTTTTGTTAAATGTCACGAATTGATATAGTTTGGTTCCATAAACATACGAAAAGAGAAGTGGGCTGTCATAGTGATACCCTTTATAATGGAATGGGAGGACAATCTTGAATGCTGGGTGTTAATTTAAATCTGAAAATGACAAACCCGGAAAAGCCTAGAGGCATTACCTCAATCAATAAAGGTACAATAGTACGGTCTGTCAGACAAATTGACAGAGTTTCTTATAAATTATTATTACATTTTAATCTTTCAGTGAGTTATTGTTAACAATTAAAATACACCCGAAAAAGTATTAAAACAAGCCGTGCTTAATGCTCATGGGCAAGACTTATTTCCAATCGATGTTAAATTACCTTGAAAAAGTTTATAACCGTCGATAAACATGTCAACAACCGAGTACTTATTTGTGTCGAGTACCAATAATAAACTTGGCATATATTTGTTATACCTCAAAACAGTACAGTCTTCAATGTCAATCATGAGATTAGAGTGCGGAAAACTGTATTGATTATAGTAAAAAAAACTTTGAAATATGATTAATATAAGTATTAATGTATTAAATTTGGTATTTTACCGTATAATTGAAAATATATTATAGATTAGTACATTTAATTATATAATAATATGAACATTTATAGTATAAACAGTTTGAAATAGGTTTAAAATGATTTTAAATTTTGTGATTGATAGATAATATATATAACAGAAATGAATAAATATAAATAAATTCAAAGCTAATTCAATTTCCATACGACTCACCATTTATTTGGATATACTCCACTATAGTGCGGGAGATAACAAAAACTCGTGCATACGACAAAGATATTAAATCATTCGACTTGATTGTACCTCAAAGCATCACTCCAAAACAGATATCTAAAAAATATCGAAAAGTGGATGATATGACACAAATACGTACTAGGTGAAGACTTGTTCCACGCATGTGTGAAATTACCCATGACTGAATCATGTTTCCCCATTCAATTTCCTTGACATTTTCTAAGATTGATTAGATATTGCTTAACGTCTCATATTAATGCACTTTGGCTTTTCGAGATGATGAGTGGTGATAGATGAGGATGAAGTATGAACAGAAGGGAGGACGGGAAACCCGGTACCGGCACGTAGCCTACTCCTTTCGACTTCGGCTAAACTGCTGGTCAGTCATCAATATCAGGCCCTTGAAATTGGTCTAGCGTGAATGCTTCATTGAAAGGCTGGCTGTGACATGTGCTAGGACACATCTCTTGCAATAACGACAGCGAGGAAATTGCAAGTCATATTTTCATTTCTGTTACAGAAAGTGACTGAAAGAAAAGGAAGTAAGTTCGACCTCCAGCTCACCGCTAGATTTCATCTGAGAAGAAGTCAGAGATAAAGAATAGATGAAAGAAGGCATACGATGAACAGACAGCTGTCATAGTCAGCATTTTATCGTCTTTGCTCAACTCAATTCAATCCATTTTCAATAAGAATACTGCAGGTCAGAACTGATGGCAAAACTATCACCGGAAGAACCTTGTCATGCAACGTCTGCAGCAACCTCGTTAGCAAACTAACACGAGAAATCCTTTTAGAAGAACTGTTTCAATATTGGCCTTTCAATCAATTTCAGGATGAAAGCATTAAAGATGAAGTAAGATAAATGAAAAACCAAAGTCAATTTGTGTAACATGCTATAAAAGCTAGACCTTGTACCAAACATCTAATAAATTTAAATTAATATTTATACAATCCTTGCTTGTTGTGTACATTGTTAGATTAAGTGCTGACAATTAACGTCGTTCGAAACAGTAGGATTTGAATACACAAACATGCCCTAAATAACATGTAACGGTGAAAATCACATGTAACGATGAAAATCTCTCCTAAGGCCTTATGATTAAACAAATATAGACAGCTATATAGTGTATTTTTTAAATTGGAATAGTGTTTGTTTATTCACCCTATAACCTAATGAGTATGCAGCACAAACAAGACAGAAGCTGTTTACAGTCTCTTCTGTTAAACACAACTTTTGACAACCCCGCAACGATCAAGGACATGATAAATGAATTCAATTAGATCTGTTAACATGAGTTATTTTAAGTCAGGGCCCCATACCACACCTCACCTCACACTCACATCACTCGTTATCTCATAAACAAGCTCACTCATCATTATCATCAAGCTCATTCATTAGGATAGTACATAACTCCTAGGTTTATAATTCATTTAGGCTTACAATTTACTTCATTATGCTCCTTCCTAGTAATTACGCAAATTAGTATTACAATCCCTACTTTTAGTTTAACTTTATAAGGTTGTAGGACACTCATTTAAGTGGATGGAACGTGGGTTCCGTTTCCTACATCCTTTCCCCATTAGGCATAACATTGCGTGCACACTATAACTTGTAATATGTATGTATACAATGTAATATGTCTGATGTCGATCAATAAATAATAGTAATATAGATGACAATACAGGACTCAATGTCGGAGGACTAAACGAACCGCAGAATATCGCAATTAGTTTAATGAGTAATATTGAGTTTGGAACTCGAAGAAATAAAAATAGAAATCAGAGCTCAGATTTAAAAGCATCTACGTTTACCATTCGACCATACTAATCGAGATAATTATCTTAAATAATGTTTAATTTTCGAAGTCCAAAAGGATATATAAGTTACTTAAAAAAAAACTGTCAAACGAAGAATAATTTAAAGCAGATCATTCGCACAAAACTGTGCATAGGGTATACACCTGGCTTCAGAAGTTAATCAAGGGTATCGTTGTATCTACATTCTACAATACCCAGCCCTTGATTTACTTCTGACGCCGGGTGTACATACGTTTGAAAACATTAATATTGAAGAAACCATCAGTTCTTACCTATTTTGAATTCGCATTTGTTTAGTTTTAGTATGGACTTTGTTTTCTTGTTGGGTCATAATTCGCAGACGGACAAGAGTGTAATTTTCTTAAATGCGAGTTTTAAACCACAACTTGTAAACGGGTCAGTAGAGTTGTAAAGAAAACGTATACGTTGTCATAGAACAAAAAAAATTTTAGAAAAAAATTTAATGTGTGTACAATTTATAGTTTGACGTTATTTTACCACTTTAAAAAGGGTAATCGGTATTTTAAAATGGCTACAAACATATCAGAACGCAAATGACTGCTAGTTGAAATTCACATTTAATATAGCAAATTCCAACTAATTTTTTCGCAATTATTAGACCTACAACGTAAAATATGATCAAAGGAATCTACAGTACTTTGCTTACGTTTAGTATGAGAGACCCAACAGTATTTATTTGTTCAGGCTATACACCACAAGTTTAAAAATATCTTAACTTTGGTCGCACTGTGATTCTAACACTCTGATTGGTCTGGACTCTGGAGCCAATATTCTCCTTTATTCGCTCGCCTGCATTTAAATGAGGCTTGATGTTTGAAACTGGTCCACAGTTGCACCGACCCAAACGAAGTAAAACAAAAGAACTGGATTAAGCCATCATTCTTCATTGGGAGTTGGAACTCCTTCCACATTTTCTATCCTTACGTTTTATTTGTTTTACGCCATCAGAGAAAGTGTTGTTGCCACGACTTCAAGCAGCACAGATTTCCATAACGACCCTTAAGTGAAATTGAAACTTTCATCTTACTTCAAATTGTGGCAATTTTCTTTTGTTACGGTCTAATGAAAATATTTTCTTAAGATTGCTTTAGCGTCCACTTTCGCTCAGAATAGCTTTGTTGGCCAGTTACGTTCAGAAATGTGACAGCGCAGCTGTGCAATCATATTTTATATCCATGTGTTATATAATTGATTAAATTTTAATCAATTGTAGAACGCATTTTTCTTGACATTACGAAATAGCATTTTACTTTCCAATGCAAAAAACTTTTTAGACAATGACTAAAAAAATTAAAGGTAATTTTGGGAAAATGTGCATATTTATTATTTATTATTTTTTTAAATAAAGTTTTTGGCGCATTCGCTTAAAGGGGCTATTACCCCCAACGCCGACACCATCGACTTGCGAACTATTATAAACTATAGAGACCGACATATAGACACGATTCCACCCGTGGGTAGTGCCAGAATCAACAAGGCAATTAGAAACAACCTTAGAATGTATTAGCCTATGTGCCTCGTTGCTAGGACGGTTCTAAAGTCATTGTTTACACATTCCTAAGTCAAGAATTGCTTGTTTTACTCGCAAATAATGGAGATCACAGCTTATACTAACTCGCTTTTACCACACCGATGTGTTGGTGCTAAACATGAATTCAAATCACACAATCCTATAATTCCTCGGGTAATGAATTCCATTGCGTGTGCAGCAGATGTACATTATGTTGACGTGTTATTTCCATAGCTCTGTGGTCGTGTTACCAATTACCACTCTGTTGATTACTTTTAATAACAGTGTATAGTGTGTGATCTCGGTGTTTATACCTAACAGCGTGCGCCCTCACTCACGTATAGACAAATATTATAACACACAATACGCGGGCCAAGCAATTGCCAAAAACGCAAGTAAGCAATTACTTAGAATTAAATTTTAAAATGTTTTAACTGTAAAATTACCACTCTGTTGATTAAGCGAGCGAAGCGAGCGTTTCCATTTGACTCTGCCGGAAAAAATAGTCACTGTTTTTTTTTTTTTGTATGTCTCGCCATAACGTTCGAACGGAGACTCGGATTGAGTTGAAATTTTGACCATCCTCAAGCTTCGTTCCCGATTGAATGTCAATAGTTTTGTGGCAAAATCGTTCAAAAAGTTAAAAAGTTACATTAAAGTTAATCGAAAGTTTTTTTTAAAACTAAACGGCGACAAAATCTGAGGTGGCCAAATCATTTAGAATGTCCGTCCGGTCACGAATATGTTAATTTTATTTTGATCCGATAAGTAGTGTAGATGGAAATTACATTATTACAAAAGTAACGTTATCATGGCAACGAAAAGTCGCACGAGGTTCACACTATGCACTGCCACCTAGAAGTAATCAAAATACTATCGAGGAAGCAGTGTATTATTTGTTACCAAATAGTTCAAATAGTTTTCCCAAAGAAATGATGTCAAGATGGCGGTGGATTTTATCCGCAAAGTAAAGGTTTGCCGTTTACCCAAATAGGCCTACCTTGCCATTAATAAATAATATTGGGAACATGGCCCCGTGGACTGTGAACGTCGCAAATTTTAAAATTTAAAAAAATTGCAATGTGGGTCTAGCTATAGCACGTGCTCGCTTATCAACGCGTCCAACTGAGCGTTTCCTAGTTACTTTTAATTACAGTGTATACTGTGTGATTTCGGTGTTTATGCGTATGCCCCACTCACGTATAGACAAATATTATAACACACAATACACGGGCCACGCAATTGCCAAAAACGCAAGTGAGCAATTACTTAGAATTAAATTTAAAATGTTTTAACTGTAATATTACCACTTTGCAGATAACTTTTATTTAGAGTGTATACTGTGTGAGCTCGCTGTTTATACCTAATAGCATGTGCCCTCACTCACGTATAGACACATATTTTAACACACAATACACTGGCCACGCAATTGCCATCAACTTTTATACATATAATATTAAGCTTGGTGATTTCGCAGTCACAATATAAATAAGCAACTATTTGCTGATTTTAAAATGCCTTATGCGTTTGACACTTTTTTTAATGTTTCTTTATATTGTAATAAATTATCTTTGGCAAGTACTTGTTTTTTGGAGTACTGGAAAGCTAATGTTTAATGTTGGTAAAAGTTCCAAACACATGATATGTATGTATTTGTAATTGATCGCGCCCTACAGAGAAAAATCATAAACTAATGATGTATGAATCGTGTTAGGAAATATCTTTACTTAGGCCTATGTTTTATTTGGGTAACGTATCAGCAGCATCACTTGTGGTTGTAAAGCACCCCTTCAAAATTTGTTATATTTTACCGCTGTTTTTATGAGGGTGTACATTTTTTTTAAAATTCGTTTGAGAAAATTCTAGTTTAATTACTCCGTCTTACACTAGATTGGAACATGCGGCGGAACAAACAGGCACAGGAAGGGACCAAGAGGTCGCGCCAGCGACCTCTGGTTCTTTACGTTGTAGTGCACATTTGTTTTTCAAATACCTGCACCGTCTCCTTAGTGTAGTGTGGGTGTGTAGGGAGCAACGATCCAATACATATCCACTAAGTCGGGAACTCGCGACATATAACTTTGCTTCCTGTCAACATCCCTCTCCTCGTCTTATCTACCGACCAAACATACTACCCTAATTTATGAGTGTGGTTTGAAAATAAGCAAATGTTTATTTTTGAAAAACTAGTAGATGTTCTTATCTGATTAAAGTCGCTCACTTACACTGAAATTTATTCGTAGGAAACAAACCTGATCAGCAACTAACTTTACTCTTTCTGTGTGAATGATTTTTGTGGGAGAGTATGAGAAGGGCTATTTAATAGTACTCAAAATAACTTACCAGACAATGCAATTTTTATTTGGTTAAATGCCCCCCATTGAAAAACTGAGTGGGTAGACTAAATACGAATTTATTTATTTGTTCATCAAACTTCATATTTGAAAAAAGTGTATGCGTATAATGGGGCATTGTTCGATCGAGTTGTTCCTATATGTTTGAACATGGTTTTTTACTTTATCATTGTTGAAATCGTACTATCAGTGTATTTCTTTATTTAACGTGTCTCGTATTCAGTTATAAAAAAAAAGATTTAAAAAGTAGGACAATCAATAAAAGTAAATTCATTAAATGCACACAAAATAATAAACTGTAGTTGAGCAAATTTTGATATAATCAATCAAAATTAGACAAAATTGATATCACTTTAAAAATTCATATTTCAATATTTGGAATAAAAGTAATCAAAATTAAATTCGTGTTACTCAAACAGAACGCTCACCAACTAATAACAAAAACTTCTGACTAGAGACCTTCAAAATATTGTGACAAACTAGTAACTTAATATTCTTCAACAACCTTGACAATTTATAATGAAGTGCCGTTCCTTTGTTTATGCTTTAATGCTATTGTAAAAACATCGTCTTTGACCTTCTCAGTCTCGTTCTTTGCCTACACTTCAATTCAATTCAAGTGCAATTTCATTTTTAATTTCTAAACAAAATCTAAGTGAATGCTATTGTGGAAGACACGCAGTACTTGATGCCAAATCATCGGCGCTCGAGTCCCATGTAGAACAACATATGAATGGAAATCGATATAATCAATGTTCTAAATGTTTCTTGCTGTGAGAGTAGGCTGCAGAATGTGGCAACATATGCAGACTATATGATAATACCGCTACATTGTGGTTGATACATTCTGCACATACATGCGTGCATGCCATCTGCGGTTGCCAGTATATAAGGGAACTGTGTTTCCTAATTAATTAAC
The DNA here is from genome assembly GCA_024449915.1 of Sweltsa coloradensis. Lineage (NCBI taxonomy): Eukaryota > Metazoa > Arthropoda > Insecta > Plecoptera > Chloroperlidae > Sweltsa > Sweltsa coloradensis. The sequence goes on from JAMZAV010000117.1 coordinate 832,087, forward strand.
TGTGGGTGGAATTCTCCATTATCGCTGTCAACAACAATGAAATGATGGCAGACGCATAACTGCTTGCTTCATTTGTTGTTATGAGATTTAATTAGTTTCCTGCATTGGCTCAGTTAAGTACAGTTTTCATGATTTTATTTTTTTGTTTTCTGTCGTTTGAAATAACAAAGGAAAATAGGTTAGCATGAAAGTGTGCAACTCCAAACACACTTTGTTAGAGCCACCCTCCTTCCAAGTACTATAACTAAAACAAAAACAAATTCAAAGATCAATACAGCTTTCATTATAATAAAGTGGATGTATCACATATTTAACAGATTTTCGATATATTGTGTAGGAATGATACTGTAGGAATGTCATACAAATTATGGCGTGTAGCACCCTACAATGTTACCAGGTACATATTTTGCCAATATAACTATAGTTACGGAAAATTTGCTCGAGGAATGGAATTGCCAATAAACTCCTGTATAGCGCTATAAATAGTCATTAAACGAGGGAGCGGAGCGACTGAGTGTCTCCATTCAACTTTAACGGCCCTCATTCTGTGATTCTGTCTGTCTGTCTGTACGTCGAAAATCAGCCGAACCGCTGAACAGATTGCGCTGAAATTTGAAACCGACATCCGGTACGAGTTTACTGAGAACTGTTAACAAAATCAGCTCGATCCATTGCGATTTAAGCCTACAATAAATAAAAATGTGATTTTTTAAAATATCGATAGCATTTGTTTAGTAGCAGCTAGCGGGACTAATTCTATGTCGCTGGCATGGCTTAGAGGTAAGCATTTAGCCTACCGCACGGAGGGTTGCGGTTCGAGGCTCATTGGTTACAACTTTTTTATTGGATGAGCGTAGCGAGCGTAGCGAGCGAAGCGAAGATTCCATTTCACTACACTGGAGAAAAAAATCCGGAATGTTTTTTTTTTTTTCTTTTTTTTTGTATTTTTGTCTGTTTGTCCACACGATTCCGGCTAAACCGATACTCCGATTGCGATGAAATTTTATGGAGGCCTTCGAAATCTCTGAACTTAGAACTGCCACGTTTTTGAGCGCAATCGGAAAATTTTTTCTCATGAAAATCGCAATTTTACGATTTTTTTCGATTTTTAAAAAATTTCTTCGACTTATATCACCTACATGCTTTATCCGATTTTAATGATTTTTGCACAGAACCTTTATTTTATGAACTAAGATATTTTTTTGAAATTTGAGCGCAATTGAAAAAAATATTTATCATAAAAAACGAAATTTTACAGGTTTTTTCTTTTTTTAAACAATTCTTTGACTTATAACACCTACATGCTTTATCCGATTGTAATGATTTTTTCGCAGAACCTTTATTTTATGAATGCATATATTAGTGTAAAATTTGAGCGCAATCGAGAAATTAATTCTTATAAAAATCGCAATTTTACGATTTTTTTTAACAATTACGATTAATTAAAAAAAATTAAAAAAATTAGGTTAATTTTTAATTTAATTTAATTTAAAAAAAATTTCAACTTAGTAATGATTTTGCCACAGAACAACAGAAAATTCGCATAACACATGGCAGCTCAATGCACCAATTACGCTCATCCAACAACGCGGCGGGACTTAAGCGTTTTCCTAGTATTTTTACAACCACATATTATTTTTGATGGGTGTTAAATAGGAAATAAAAATTAGATGATTTTGTTTTATCTTGGAAATTTCTTAATGTTTCACGCTAATACGTTTCGAACACGATTCGCATTTTGAATGTTCAATTTAAATAACTAGGGAAACGCCAAAGTCGTTGTTAAACGAGTGAGCGAGTAAAGTGTTGAGTACCCAGGAACATCCAATTTCCTCCCATCCATATACCCAAGGCTGGATCTAGCCCAGTATGGGGAATGATACCGCGTACTATACACATGGCGCTCACTCACTCGTTTAACAACGACTTTGGCGTTTCCCTAGTATATATTATGATCGTGGGCTATGGTTAACTGATTCCCAACACTTTTTAAACGTTGAGTAAATTCTTATTCAATACAGCAAGCTCGTTATGGCGTAAATCAATGTCGCGTGACAAAAACATGGAAGAAATGCGAAATTTACGAACAAATACCATCGATTTCATAATTATCGTTTTCATACAGCATACAGCTAAATCACAAAAAAATGCACATAATATTAGGTAATTAATTAATATCGAACCCAATTTCCAACTAGGTCGGGTAGGGGGTGGGAGGTTCCCACCACATTCTTGGCTCCCCGGGGTGATCGAAGCCGGCTAGCCATGCCTGACGCTTCTCCCACATCATCTTTTTCTTCCTCTGCGTCATCAACTTCACTTTCTTCCTCTCCTCTGTCTTCTTCCTCAGGGACCTCCACCAGTTTTTCCATATTTTTCGTTCTTCCCAACATCTTTCCTGGTTAATCCTTTCCCAAGCTGCATTTCTCTTTTTCAAATCCATTGCTATAACTTCTTCCCATCTCAGTCTGGGCCTCCCTCTTTTTCTCTGTTTGTTTCCTGCGTCTTGTTCATACTGTATCTTAGGGATCCTGTCCTTCTGCATCCTCTTCATATGTCCAAACCACCTCAGCCTTTCTTTCCCTAGCTTAAAGTTTAAACTCTCTACTCCTAGTTCTTTCCTTATCTTCGTGCTCCTCATCTTATCAATCTTCGTAACTCCCATTACACTCCTTAAAAATTTCATTTATGCAGCTTGAATTTGTCTTTCTTCATAACCCCAACTGGCCATGTCACTGCACCATATGTGAGTACCGGTACAAAATATGCTTTGTATATTAAAAGTTTGCATCGCCTTGGTACTTCTTTTTTCCAAAGCAGTTTCCTCAATAACTGGAAGAAACTCTAATATATAGCAAAATTGTTTTTAAATTTGGTAAAATTTTAATTGCCGATTAATTAATCTAGCGTTGTATTAGCATTATGATCTTGGTTTTTCTAGCGATTTGTGTAGTATCTATGTTTATTTATTTATTTATTTATTCAGATTCCTGGAATCAGTGCATGCTGCCTACATATTTAGTACATTCTATTGTCGAGCTGACAGACTTTGACCGAAGAAATTCAAGGTCCGTATTTCCATATCTACATTGAAGAGAGCTATCAACTCTGCCACATTAAGATTTTGTTTTGTTTATTGTTACGATGCATTGTGTAAAGGCTAGCAGACATCTTCTGCTTGAGGCATACTGCCGTTTTCTGCCAACGATCCTACATAATGGTGGGAAAACAAAGAATAATATTAATATTTCACAGACTTTATATATATATTTATATGTTGAACCTTAGACTTTCACAACATATGATATTGTTTGCTTGTATTTTCGGGGAGTAAGGTTTTGTTAGTTTTTTATATTTAAATTGATGTTTGGCTTTCTGCCTGCGGAATATACGAAAATAATAACATGTGTTGATATATATGTTATTTTACCAACAACCCTTGCAACCAACCAACCAATTCCAAAACCAGCAATAGAATCCAAAAATATTTCTACAACAACAAAATTGAAACCACTTGGCCAACGAATCAATAACATCGTATATCGAAAATGCTAGTGTATGTCGCCCTCCATTGGTAAGTATGTTATCACCCTGTAGGCGCCCGCGTGCTTGATGTTATTCATGGTATTTGGTACAAATGTTTCCCTCTACCAATCCACCTATCACTTCAAACCAATAGACACATTGCATTGTTGACGAATTAAATAATCGTGAATATTTACAATACATAACGCACATGGCGTGCATGCGTGGGAGAGGGTGGCGAAGGGGGGGGGGGGTATAATACTCGACCAGGCTTCTTTTTTATCGTGAGCCGATTAAAAAGTCAAATTCATTGCAGAAAATGTTCTTGTAAGTCTTAAAATTGGAAAATTATGACTCGTGGAAAAGGAAGACAGCCGTCATGAATATTCTGACAGAACGGATGATCATGAATATTCATCAACGATTAACTATCAGAAGTTGAATGTTCAACGTTTGAACATTGCGAGGCAATTATTTAAGAACCGTTTCGTTTTAAATAGTCGGAAATACATTTTAAACACATTTTGACGGTCTGAAGTGTACTACTGATACCAACACCCAAACCAGGGCTTACCGCCTCTTGAGACGTTGCCTGTCGGATCCGTGGCGCGCTCTGCTTACCTTACAGGATCGCTCGTTACAAGGTAACGTTTCTCTATATTTAAAATTGTTTCTAAGCTGAATGAAAGTAAGAAGCTGTCAGTTTCCAACACGTAAAGTACGGTATCGTTCCCACATCGCGTAGTACAATTATGTAACATTTATAACTTTACAACAGAAATGAGCTGGTGGGGTTTTATTTGGGAAATAATTACAACACATCTCATATTTAATGAAATGCAAATTGTTTGGAAGTAGTTTTTAATTGCTTCGTTTTGTCGTAATTCACGTTTTTCAGTTTTTCACACAGAGAGCTTATGTAAATTTCACAGTTCTAATTCGTACTAGCTGAACACTAAAGGCCATTAATACGAACCTGGCTCTGCTCCATCAGTCTTTATTGTAAGAGACGAGTCTGTCGCTCATTGCAATGAAAAATGTCATCGAGACATGTTAGAAGACTCTCTGTCCCACAGTTTAATCGTGAGTACAGTCGTATCTATCTTTTTCTACCATCTAAGTCAAACTAAACAAGATGCTATACATTTTCACAAAGCTGAACAACACCAAGTACAGAGCATACTTGACAAACAAGTTAATAACACTCCTTCTAAAGTGTGATGTGATGTGAATTTCCCTTGAAACTTTTATAAGCTCATCCTTCTATTAGCTAAACAAGTCTCAATGAGTCTCATGTCGCATTTAAATTGCTATTAAAGAAATTATATAACTGGACACGGCGATTCGACGATTGAAACCTATAATCATCATGATTTTTGTGGAATTGAAGGACAGGTCCATCAGTTATATTTGAAATATGTCCATTACCTATTCCACAAACTCGATTATTTCAAAGAAAATCAAAATAAGGAGAAATGAGAGCAGCTTTCACGCCCTCAAAAGTAGAAACTTGTAAATGGTAGTCTTATTAATGCAAAGGTTGTATAAGTTAATGATGTTGGTAAAAACCAAACTGGGTGAGGCAACTTGTTTCAATACGCGTTACACTTCTAAACAAGTTAACAAATCTTGCTTGTAACGTATTAAGTACTTAAGTATTTAATACGTTAACGTAATGTAAAATTAATGCTTACGTGAGACGTCTGATTAAAGATTATTTTGTATTTAACAACTTTTTAACAACTTTACGCTATTGAAATTTGATACAAGTTTAATCCACTTTTATAAACACGCGTGCAATAACAATTTTTCATAATTACATTTGTGTTTCTTTGGCAATAAAACGTACCATGAGTTTTCGAACACAAGTTGTAAAATTCATGCCGTGAGGAGTCTGTGCCTAAAACGTGCACAGTGTTTTGCGATCTTGTTTCATGATCTCCACACATTAGCGTGCATTGCATTTCAATGCCGTAGCCGCGATTGTAAAAGCCCTATTTGGGTGTGTGCCCAGGGTTTAAAAGCAATGCAAAAACGCACGAGGGCAAATGGTTATTGCACCATTAAATCCGTGTGGGCTTCTATTTTTATTAGAGTCGAATAAAACTTGGATCAACAATTCAAGGTATAGGCGATTGCCATGCTATATACCACGTGATATACCAGACGATATACCGGGAGATAAACCAGGCAAAGCGCAGGATATAGGCAATACACCACAGGCTACGTAATGTGCGTATAGGATTCTTGGATTATTTTACCACTGTATACAAACTCAATGGTTGTTCTTGATTATTGAAAATAACCGAAGTATTTCGTTCCCTTTGTCACAAGAACAGTGCAATAATTTAAAACTTCACCGCGAATCCTAATGTTACGCGTTTTAAAAGTTTCTTATTTATTATCAGGCGATACTCCAGCACTGCCAGTTATTGTCGAACCTATTCTAGATAAATTCTTAGAATGGTTGATGAAGTTTTATTACGTTAGTTAGATCTAGCTGCTGTTGATGGGTTAATTTTACAGTGTATGTTTCACAATGTGTTTACAGTGTGTACAGTGCCAAATCAATTTGAAATACAATTATTATATTCATGGATGGGCGAATGAATATTGATATTAATATTGTATATGCATATGAACATTGAATGTATTCGTGAATTGATTTGTAGAATATAGGCCTAACTTCCATATACTCAGTCTCGGTTCACTAGACAGTGAGACACTATTATGCGAAGTTACCAAACATAGTGCTAAACAACGCCGCCTTGTCCATCTGAAGTCTTTTCAAGATGATCTGCCTTATATAATATTTTCCAATCATATTCGACCTGTTTTCCTCCTTTAATGGTTGTGTAATGTAAACAAAATATAATCTCTGCGGGATTTAAATTTCTTGTCTAAATAGCGATTAATTTGATACAAAACACTTTTTAGGCAGAAGAAATGACTGATAATAAAAACAGCCACGGAGCCTTTTAACGATTGCTTGGCATAAAATAACATCTTTCTTTGAAGATGTTTAGTCAAGGGAAACGAAGTAAAGCGCAATATTATTTCCTCATAATTATTAGAAAATATTTAAATAT